>JAHBCN010021022.1:0-14440 GCA_019359885.1 Listronotus oregonensis | reverse complement strand
ACCCAAAAATTTTTTAAAAAAAATAAAAATTCATCACACCAGTGACTCGCAGGCTCAAAAAAAAACCACATCTATCCAGTGGGGAAATTTTTTGGGATTTTTTTGATGCCTTTTTTGCGAAAAATAGGTTTTTGGAAAAAAGGGTAGGGACCATTCTTGTAGATTTTGGGGATGATTTTTTCATTTTTTGTGTAAAAAAAAATTTTAATTTTGGGGCATTTTTGGGCAGTTTATTCGGGGAAAACCTCTTTTTTGTTACCTGGGGGACCGTTTTCAGCGGGTTCCCACGTGGGAATCGTGAAAAACCTTTTTCTCGCTCGAAAGCATCCGCAAAAAACCTAAGAATTGCGTTAAAATAAAAACTTTTGGATTTATTTAAGTTTTGGGTACCAGGTCTTCAGTTACTCAAGAATCAAACTTTTGATTATTTTAAACTTTTTTTTTTTTTATCGTTTAAATTTATTTGATCTTTTTTTTTTTTTTAATTTTTAATAAATGATTAATAGAAAAACTATAAAAAAGAGGGGGGGGTGACGTTGCCAAAAAAGGCTTGGGGAAAGGGAAAATTTTTGGGGGGAAAAAAAGGGGTCATATACTGGGGTAAAAAAAAAAAGGGCGCCGGCTTTTTTTTCCGAAAACCATTTATTGCAATGCGTTAAAAAATATTTTATAGTAATTTTGATGACATTTGCAACAACTTTATCCAATTCTGCATCAGTTTGGTTGGGGTTCTTTGTGGGTTTTCAAATAAAAAGGGGGGAAGTAATAAATAATGTAACTTTCAAATAGCCTATCTACCACATTTTTTATCAAAAAAAGTATTTTAAAGGGGGCCCTTCGTTTAAAAAAAAAGATTTAAATTATTTTTAAATTTTTTCCTTTTTCGGTGTGGGCTAGTATGTAGTTTTTTAACTGAGGGCTTGTTTAAAAACCTTTTTCAAGATTTTTTTGAGATAGTTAAATACAACAATATGTTTTTTTATTATGGGGTTTGAAGAGGAAACAATTACCTACACTTGATTTATTTCAAAGTAAACTGTTTTAAATAATAAAAATTTTAAAAATTAATCAAAACGGTCTTTGTAACAAAGTAAAAGATTAATTACGATAGAGTAAAAAAAAAAATTTTTTGGAAACTTTTTAAAAAGTTTGTATTGTATCCACCAGAGGAAAATAAAAACAAAAAACATAAAAAGTCGTGGGGCATTTATTAACTCAAATTTTAAATATTAGTTAAGGGTTTAAAAAAATTTAAGGGAAAAAAAATAAATGATTGGAAAACGACATGACTAATTTAAGTAGACAATTGTTATTTCCCAACCAAGTATTCCCTTTAATTAGAATCTAATCTGCAAAAAAAATGAGAATTCCAAATGAATATCATATCAACTCACAACTGTCTTTTTAAAAATAGTTTATGTCGTTTTCTAATTTTGTTGTTTTTTTTTTTTTTTCCCCTTTTTTTGGGGAAATTGGGGAAAATTATGAGCAAATTTGATCTCTTGATTTTTTGGGCGACGGGGGGCCCCCTAAAAAAAATTAAAAAAATATTTTTTTCTTTTAAAATTGTTAAAAGATATTGTTATGATCATGCAGAGAAACGGTTTAATTTTTTTTTGGGCCGGGATTTTATTAAAAAATCAAAAATAATCCTCCCCTTAGAAAAATTTGGGGGTTTAAAAAAAATTTTTTTTTTTTTAAGAGAAATTAAGGGGTTAAAATTTTTCTAAAATTTTAAAAACCCCTTCGAAATAAAAAAATGGGGAACTTAAAAAAATTTTGGGGTACATGATAAAAAAGGGGCCCTCCGGGATTCTGAAAACCCCTTTTTCGCATAGCTTTGGGGAAAAAATATTTATAGTAAAATCGGCCTCGAGAAAAAAGCTGGGAATTATTTTCTTTTTAACTCCCCCTAAAGGGCAAAACTAAGAAAATTAAAAAAAGGGGTTATTTGGGAAAAAATCCCCTATTATCCCCCAAAATTTTCACAAAAATATATAAAATAGGGAAAATTTTTCTTTTTGCTTTTTTTTTAAACCCAAATATAGGGAGGGGGGAAGGGGGAAATGTAAAATTTAAAAAAAAAGGAATAACTTTGTTTTCTTTTAAACCCATTTTTTAAAAAATTTTATTTTAAAGAGCTTTCAAGGGCTTTTAAAATAAAATATTGGTATAATAATTTATTTTGTTTTATTTGGGGGAATTTTTTTGTGTTAAATTTATAGATTTTTATTTTTTTCGAAAATTTAAATACAATGGTATTATTATTATAAGCCCCTTCATAAAATTTTTAAAAAATTTGGGGAAAAACCGATTAAAGAATCTTAATTTTCCCGGTTTTTCCCAAAAAAATGCATTACTCGTATCCTGGGGTTTTTTCCCTGAGATAAACAAGGGGGTTTTTTCGAGGGGCCCCGGGGGTCAAAACCATAAAAAAGGGGGCATCAAAAATGCGGCATTATTTTTTAAAAAGAAAATTTTTAAAATTTGGGGGTTTTTTTTGAGTTCATCTTTTAAATTTTGAAGTATTTGGAAAAAATTTTTTTGAAATTTTTTAAAATTAAATCTTATTCCACCACCGAGGATCAAAATGTTGGGGTTTTTTTTAAAAAATTTTTTAAAAGCCCTTTTTTGCGGCGGGGACAAAACCCCCGGGTTTTAAAAAGAAAAATTTTTGTAAAAAGTGTTTGGACGTTTGCCAACCCGTTTAAGGGGAAACGGGGGAAAGTAAACCCTTTTCCCCGAAAAGAAGGGTTCAATTAGCAAACCCCTAGATAATAACGTTTTTACCACCCAAACCGTATAATTTCGAATGCCGTTTTTAAATTTATAATAAACAAAATGGATTTTTTATAATTTTTTAATTTTTGAGAAAAAAAATTTTTTTTTCATATTCTTTTAAAAACGCCGCGTTGTTTAACTGACAGCTTAAAAAAAAAAGGGATACATAATGTTTTTTTTCCCCCAAAATGTAAAAATTTAATTAAGAAATGATAGGGGGTTTTTTCATCAGTTTCTTTACTTTTTTTAATTTTAAGGGGCTTATAATAATAATACCATCGTATTTGAAATTTAAAAAAAAAAAAAAATTTTTTAAACCCCAAAAACAGATCAGTCTCGGGGGGAAAAACCCAAAAAAAATTAATTTATGTTTGGATTAACGCATTTCCTCTTCGCCCTTTGGGGAAATTTGTTAGATAAAAAAAATTCCAATTTCCCATCGTTTTTAAGACTTTTCGCCTTGTGTGGGAGCAAATCTGCTTTTTGGGCAAAAATGTTGATATTTATGGCCTACATGGGGTTAAGCTGCAAAAAAGCGCAGGGCGTTTTTTTTTAGACAAGTCAGAAAAATGACATTATCAAAAGAGTCTGTTTTTAAATGAAAACCTTCTGTATTAGAGTTTTTGGGGATTTTCAAAGGGATGGAAAAGGGAGATAACCCTTTTAAATTCCCCCGGGAAAATGGAAAAACAATTACTTTGGGACCCCACGAACCAACCCCTTTGGAAAACCCTATTGGACAAAACTAATTTTTGTGGTTTTGCCCTGTATTGCCGAGAATAAAAAATCTAAAAATGGTTTTTGGGAAGAACGCTTTATCTTTTTTCCCTTTTTGCTGTTGAAATTTTTGGGTTTTTTGGGAGGGAAGCGGGTTTTTTTAAATTTAAATTTTAAAAATACAATGCAAAAATCTCGAAGTTTCATTACCCAAAAAGAATTGGTTTAGCGGGGTGAAAGGGGTAATGCAGCATCGGAAATGGAAAACCGGAAGACCTAGGACTTGAGGGAAAATTTATAATTTTTAAATATATATTAAGTTATTTAATTTTTAATTTTTGAATATTGTTTTTTGGTAGTGGAATAATTATTAATATATTAAAAAATATGTATTTTAATTTTCAAAAAATTTTTGGAAATAAAAAAAAAAAAATTTTAAAACCCAATATTTTTATCTTAACCCCGGAAAAGCTTTTTTTAAACAAAACCCCAGTTTATCAAAACTTTGGGCCAAAACAAAGTTTTTCTTTTTTTTTAAATGTACATTTGATCCCCCCCCCTTTCCCATATTTGACAGGTTGGGAAAAAACGCCAAAAAAAAAAAAGCCCCCTTATTTTAATAGTTTATAAAAAAACCATCAACGACATAATTTAAATATGGCATTTTTTTAAATAACCTGTTTTTAATTTTTTTTTAAAGTTTTCCCCCCCTTTTTGGAAGTTTTTTGGGGCCCAAAAAAAATAATTTCCAGCTTTTTCCCTCAAGGCCGTTTTTATTTATAAATTTTTTTTTCCAAAAGCAAAAGGATGGGGGTTTTCCGGGATATTGCCGGAGGGACGCCCCATAGGATCCCCTTTGTATATGCCAAATTTTAAAAATATCTTAAAATGGTATTACAGATAAAATAATAAATGATTTATTTTTGAAATTTTTTAAATTTTATCTTTAAAAGTTAAAGGGTTTAGAATACGTTCCATATAAAGTTTTTTCCGGGCCCCAAAAAATGCCTGCACCCCGATAGCATTTGGCACAGGCGACAGCAAAGGATGGACACGGTTAAAGGGGGATTTTTCGTTTCATAGGGGAGTGATCGGGCGGACTAGGGTTATACCCTTGATACTTTGAGAACCTACTATAAAGATGCAAATGGGATTTTTATTTATGTTAATAAAAACTTTTTTGGGTGATTTAAACAATTTATCTATTTTTAAACCCCCAAATTTAAATTGGGGATTCCCCATTTATTTTTACATTGACATGTCCCTTTCAGCCCAAAATTATTTTCCCCTTAAATAAATTCAGCATTTTAAAAGCTGGCTTAAGACCTAATAAAGTTTTAAAAAATGTTAAAAATTTTTAGGGTTAACAGCTTAAAAAATACTTATTCTAAAAAACAGGGGGTCCGAAAACCTAGTAAGGGTAAAAATCTCCGAGTTAGTAAAAAGAGGAAGCAAATTTTAGCAAATGCATACGTACAAAAAAATCTACTTTATACATTTACAAATTTTTTTTTCCCCTTTTTCAGGGGGGTTTCCCCAAAAAAACTTAATTTGAACCTTATGTAGATATGTAGCTCATTTTAAAAGGGCCCCCAAAAATAAACATTGCTCACAAACAGAGGTCCAAAGAACTAAAAAATCCGAATAAAAAGATTTAGATTTATTAAAAAAAAAAATTTATTAATTTAGTTAAAAAAAAGTTTTTTTTGAAATTCTTTAATATCTTTCTTCAAATAAATTTTTGATGTTTTAGTTTGACAGTAACATTGATAAAATTTAAATTTTTGGGTTTTATACGTTTCGAATGGTTTTCCCCAAAAGAAACCAAAGTTTAAATTATTTTTTTTTGTTCAATTTAAAAGAAATTATCATGATTTCAGCAAGATTTTTTTTTTTTTTTTTTTTTTTTTTAAAGGGAAAAAGGGAATCGCCCCCCAGCCAACACAAAGGTTACTTAAAAAAAAAAATCTTTTATTTTATTTTTTTTTAATCATTTATCATGCTTAACAGAGGGGAAAGCAAGTTTAAAACCTATTACATATATGAAGGGGCACACACTTCACCCCCTTTGATCAGGGGACTTTTTTTTTTTTTAAACAAAAAAAGAAACCCCTTAAAAAAAAAAGGGGAAAAAAAATTAGGGGGAAAAAATTGGGGGAAGACTAACCTACTGCCTACTATTAAAACATCAATCCCATAAAAGTAATTTAAATTTTTAAATTTTACCTTTTTAAAAAACCCGAAATCAATGCATTTTTTCCCTTTGTACTCCTGGGGCCCAAAAGATTGGATTTTAAAAGGGGACAAACAGTTTTCCCCTTTTTAATTTAAAAACATTAAAAAGGGGTTGTTGGCCCTACCCTTATTTTTATTAAAAAAAAAATATATGACCCAGGTCAATTAAAATTAAATTTTTTCACATTGATTTTGAAGGTAATATTTTGTTTTTTTAAAACAGATGAGCAGGAAACGCATGTCCTTTTTCATGCATAATTGTTGGTTTTTCCTAGGGACAGTCAGTTTTTTATGCAGTAATTTTTGGGGAAATTTTCAGTTACTTTTTGAGAATCTTGTGGGGTTTATTTTTGAATATTTTTTTCCAAACTTATTTTCCCATTTATTGGTAAATTTTTTTGAAATTTATAATATCCGTCATTTAAGTTGAGAAATAATTAGCCAAAATTAATAATATTTACCCTTTTTTGGTTAAAAAAATCTACTAGTCATTATACTTAAGCCCTTTGGTGTGCTTTAACCCATATAAAAAGACTTGTTTGAAAGCAATGTTATTCGGGAATTTTTTTAATTTTTCCCCTAATATTGGGTTGTCTTTATATTTCCCGGATTTATTGTTCCAAGGCTTTTTGGCAAAATAGAGTCAAAGATTACAAAGGGGATGACTAAAGCCCAAATAAAAATTTTGAGAGTTTGAAAATTGCTAGGGCTTCACATGTAAAAATGCAAATTTTTGGGTTCTTTTTTAAAAATTTTTTGATTTTTGTTTTGTGATAAAACCCAGCCCATTACCATTTGAAATTTTTGAGGCATCTGTATATATATGAAAAAAATAAAATTAAATTGAGATATTTGGATTTTAAAAATTCCTCATTCAGTTCATTGTTTTTTGGAAAGGGGGGAAATTTTAACATTGATGTCTTGAAAAGAGCAGGTATTTAATCGGTGGATTTAAAAAGGGTTTCCCCGACCAGTTTTAAGGATGTCATTTTTTTGAAAGTTTCGCAGAGGGGGGTGAATTTTTATGTTGCCAATATTTGTTATTTAGATCACATGTATTTAATCTTTATTATTAGTGTTAAAATTTGGGGTTTTTAAAAGGGTTTTTTAAGTAAAAATTTCAGCAAGATTGTTTTAATATTTTTTTAAACAGACCAGTTTCTTCTAGTTACGTGAGATGTGTTGTGTAAAAATTCACCTTTTAAATTTTTGCGTTACCCCGAACCGGTCCGGGTCCGTTTAAAACGAGGGTTAAAACAAGTTTTGGGTACAACCCTTGAACCCAAAGGAACCCGTTTTAGCGCCCAATAGGAAAATAGGCAAAACAACAAAATAAAAAATTTTTCCCGATAAATTTCATCCCCCTTTAAAAAAACATCTTGTTAAAAAACTTAGGGAAAATAAAAACCCCCTTTGAAAGGGTGCAAAAAGGGGGAAAAATAGGGAAAATTATTTTAAGCCAACAACCAAATTTCCTTTTATTCGATATGTTTCGGGGGGAGAAGCCCGCTTTTTTTAAAAAAATTTTGTTAATCCCACACAATTGTCGAATTGGGAAAGGGCAAAACCTAAAAATTTTAAAAAATCCCGACACAAAAACTTGAGAAATTAAACGTATGGGCCGGGAAATTTTTGGTAACACGGAAATTGGTCCTTTTTTTTTTGAAGGGAAAACTTACCGGAACTTTTATTTACAACTTTAAGAATAAGGGATTACACCCAATTTTAAAATTTTGGGGGAACCCCTGGTGCCATGCCTGCAAGGGGAAAAAATTTTAAAAGGTAAAGAAGTAATTTTTTTTTTTACTTTCTTCCCCCAAAATTTGTTTTTATATTTACTAACTTTGGAGATATTAGCCCAAAAAAAACCCTTTTCGGGCACCCCGTATTTAAATTTAGGAGATGTGGTAATGCCCCAAAAAAATAAAAAATGCTTTATGAGAAACCACCCAACTGGTTTTTGTTGTTTTTTTTTTTTTTTTTACAAACACTATTAGGGGAATTTTTATTTTAAAACCCCGACAAGGGAAAAAGGGAAGGGAAAATTTTTCCTTTTTATGGTCAAACATTTTCTCATCAAATGTTCCGATTTAAAACCCAAATTTTTAAAGTTTTTTTTGTACATGGGTTTAGTTATTGGTTTTTAAAAAAATTTTTTTAAAAAAACATATTAAACCACCTTAAAAAATTTTAAAAAAAAATTCTACCCTATATTTTTATCAGAGGTCCAATAAAAAAAAGTTTTTAAAATTTTTTTATTAGGCAAAATTTTTTTATTTTCCCTTTCATTTCTACTAAATGTATAGTTTTTTTTTGGGGGTTTTTTATAAAAAGCTTGGGAAACGTAGTAAAAAACCAATTTTATTATCAAAAAGTCATCTGGGTTTTATGGAAAAACACCTTTCTTAAAAGACCTTTATTTATCAAATAAGTCTGAATTAAACAAAACTCAGCTAAGGTATAGCATTAATTCCAAGACTAAAATACCCTTGGGAGCCTTCCTAGTTTTAAAAGTATTAAAGATTTGCTTCCAAAAATTTTTCAAATTTGGGAAAAAATAAAAATTTTTTTTAAAACTTATGTATTACTAATATTTTTTAAATTGTTTTTTTTTTGGATTTTTTGGTTTTTTAAAAAAAAAAATTTTTCTTAAATTTTGATTTTTTAAGGTAAAAATTTTTTTTTTTTAAAATTTTTAAAGGTTTTTAAAATAAAAAGCTTTTCTTTAAAAATTATTTCATTTTTTTACAGGGTTGTTTTCGATGTATTTTAGGGTTTGAAAAAACTACAAAAGCATATCTGATGGTGATGGCCCATTTTAAGTTCCATTTGAAAACTACTTTAACGGTTCTTTGAAATAACTCGAAACAAATGAATATCAAAACGCGGTTTTCGCCAGGGTTAGGTATTTTTTTTTCTTTGAAGTCATATCATCCTATTTAACTTTCTCGAGAAAATCTCAAAAAACCAAGTTTTCCAAAAAGCGCCCTCAGTTGGTGAACCATAAACAGCTGACACCCAAAAAGGGTAACATTTAAAAGGCTTTAAATTTTCTTTTTAAACCCAGTACCCCCTTGAACCCATTCGATAAAAAGATTGGGGGGTAAAGCTATTTGAAAGTTGCAATATAGAACCAAACTGATGCAAAATTGTTAGAGTTTTTTGATATTATAAAATTTTCATTATATGAGCTAATTTTAAAGAAAAAAGATTTTTAAATTACCGTTGGGTTGGCCATCCCCTAATTTTAGAAACAAAATTATGTCCAGCTATTTTTTTAACTTTTTTTTCAAGAATATTTTTCCTCAACTCGAAATAAATTTTTTTCCAAATACAGCCGGCGTTCTTTCTTATTTGGAAAACCCGGTAAGGGGGGCTATTATTTTATAATCTTTTAAAAAAAATCAAAAGATAGAGCAATTCCGTTGTAATTATCGGTCGGATTTTCACAAAAAATTAAAAATATGGTAAAATTTCAAGCAATGAATTTTTAGTCAATTTTATAGGGCTTTTTATGGTTATTAGAAAAGGGGGGGAAGAAGGCAGCAATATAAATGTTTTGCAATTTTTCTAGATTCCAGTCACTGATTTTTTTAAGTTTTTCGAACTATTAAAAACTTAGGTTTTGTTTAATGGAACAACCTAATATTTTTTTACCAGTTGATCAAAATAAATTACCTTTTTATTAAACCCCACAGTTTATATATAAGTCAAAAAATTTTTTGGAGTTTTTTTTTCTTTATTTTCCAAAAACAAATAAAACTAAAAAAAATTTATTTTGTTGGGAAAGGAAGAAAGAAAAGACACAATAATTAAAATTTTTTAACTTATCTTTTAAACAGAGTTTTTGGGAAACTTTTTTAATTTAAAAAAGGCTCTAAGCATTGCCAACATGTTTTAAAAAAAAAATTAGGTTAATATTTTAATAATTTTCAATTTACAATAACACAGCTTTTTTCATTTTTGATCTATCCTTAGTTCTTAAAAAAAACCATTTTTTTGATTAAAAAATGACTAAATATAAAATTTTTTGACAAAACATTTCATAAATTTGTTTTGTACATATTCTTTAAAAAATTATACATAAATAGGAAATTTATAGACTTGCTTCCAAATGGAAATTAAAACCCTGCATTAATAATTTCTTTTTTATTTCCTCAAAATTTTTCCAATTGGAACAGCCTTTTATAACCTTAAAATTGATATTTAAAACTTTAGACCCACACAATTTTATTTTTAAATTCAGCTGAATAACATGAAGAAAAATAGAATAGATAGAAAAAAAATTAAAGACGTAATTTTGCCTGTTTTTCTTTAAGCGTTGTTCAAAAAAATTATTGAGAAATAAACCACCTCAACAAACAAATTATATTCTAATGCACCACTCAGCATAATCAAATTTTTTGTTTCCCTTTTTTAAAAACCCCAAAAATTTTATAACAAACAAAGCTTTGTCCTTTTTTCATAAGGCTTTGGAAACCTATCCCCATTTATAGATATCTATATCTATCTGGAACCCCTAATTTTGAGTTGTATTTCTGAATCTTGAACTATGAAATCTTTTACTTAAAATCATTCAAAAATAATTGTTTTCCCAATTTTAAAAAGGTAAAAAAAATTAAAATGGTCTAAAATATTTTGCTTACCTAAAAATCTTCATTACTTTTTGAGCCCTTTGTTAAAAAAAAATTTTTTTGCTTTTCCACCAACACAAATAATAACTTTTTTAAAAATACAAAAATTTGCCAAACCGTACAGATTCGGACATAGATAAACGATAAACTGGATCTGTCGTTTGAGTTTAAGTTTTAAGCGACATTTGGACGTATATGACCTGGACTAGTTAAATAAAAATTTTCGCTTAATGGCCCCAAGTTGTAGCGCAGTTAAGAAACTTGATAACTTAACAGTATTGTTTTTTTTTTTAAACGGAAAATTTTTTTTTATTGGCAGTTTATTTAAAAGATGTTACCCAATTAAAAATAATTTAATCTATGATCTACAAGGTCTTATTTTCTTCCCAATAAGACAATGATCTTTTTTAAAAAAGGAAAAGTTTTGTGAACTACTTGATAAATAAAGTTATTCTTTTTTACCCAAAGATTATTTTTTGTAACGAAATAGAGCCCGTTCTGTCAGACAATTTTTTTTAAAGGAGTAAATTTACTTTTTAAACACCATCCTTATCAGTCCCCCGGGGGAGGACTTTTGGGGGTGCGTGTGGCAAAATTATAAGCTGGTAGGATGGTAATTATTTGCTGAAAGAAAGAGAAAAAAATTTTTTCCACAAACTAGTATTGTTTTTCCCAAAATGGGGGCCCAGTTACAAAATTATTTTTTATTCTTTATCACGTACCGGAAAACTGTATGGGACGAGAGGGGCTATAAATTTTGCCTGTTCCCAAAATTTTGTGTATGGTACTTTCACACTAATTTGTTGTTTTTTTAACCCCAAAAAAAATTTTAAAATTTTGGCCCTCAGTGGAAAACCCAACCATAAATAGGTTGCCGGGACAAATATTTTATTGTGTAGGCCCCGCCCCTTTTTTAAAAGAGAAAAGGGGCCCTGATTACCTACTAATTTTAAATTTTTTAAAGGTTAGCTATTTTTTCAATAACACCCCAAAAAATACCTTGAAAAACCCCAAACGACTGATGAACTAAGACAAAAAGGACTATGTTTTATATTAAACCCCTGCTTTTTTGCCTATAACCTCCCCAAATATCCCCAAAAAGAAAATTCAATCCCTAAATACTCCCGTCCGGGCCTACATACTTTTGGGGACCAAAATATATTAAATTTTGACTATCAGTAGCAGGTAAAAAAAATCAACGAATTCTTTGGAATCTACTTATAATCCTCTTTGGCATAGCTAACCTTTGTGAATGGACAAATTATAAAAAAACCTTCATGTAGATGGGGGCTGGAAAAAAATCCCAATATTCTTAAAACCCAATTGCCTCTTAAGGCAAGGTAAGGAAAGTTTGATTCTCTTTTAAACCTTTTTTTTTAGAATTTAAACTAAATAAAACAACTTTTTAAAAAATAACATTTATTTTATCTTTAAGACTTTTACATTGACATTTCAGCCAAGTTTAAACAAAAAAGATTAACTTTTACTTTACAGATAAAAAACTTAGCCCCTTTACTTTTAAAAAGTATTCAAGAAAACATAAAAAACAAATGCCAAAAAAAAGGTAATCTTTGGCAAAAAATACTAAACCTAGATCATCGAAAAATTTTTAAAAAAATTATGGTCAAAATCCCATACAACAAATTCAGAAAAAATTAAACCCTTTGAGCATAAATAATAACTTTTGGGAAACCCCTGGGCTATAGAATAGTACGGGATATTAAATGACTATAATATAATCTAATCTTTTTCGATTAAGAAAAACCGAAAAAACCTGGTTATGACTTTTTAACCCAATAAAATACATGTTTGTTTATTTTAGGGTTAAAAAATTTTAACTAGGGTATCGACTTATTAAACCGATATAATACATTTTTTGTAGGTATCGGTTTTTTTCTCAACAAAAATGAATTAGCTAGCCAGTTTTGGGGTAAAAAAAAGGGCTGTTTATGACGTTAATTTGCTTTAAAAAGGTGTTAAAAGTTGTAAGGGTGATTCCTAATATTCTATATAGTTTAGACTCGAAAAAGTGTGCGGGGGTGGGGGTGGGGGGGTTTAAAAGTGCTAAAAACTGTTTTCCTTCTGCAAGCGCCGTTTTAATTTTAGAAATACGTTAAAAATTTTTTTTTTTATATTAAAACCTTTAATTTGACCCCGGCAAATTGATTTGGCCCATTTGTTTATAAAAAATGAAAAAAAAAAACCGTTAAAATAGCCATTTTTTTAAATGTTGATAATTATCCATTTCTGTCATTGCAAAAACTAGGTTTTTAATTCTTAATTAAATGAGAGGGTTTTAAAGCATGTTGGATAATTTTTGCAAAATAATTGAGTTTTTCTGATTTTTGAGACCTAATCTAGTGGCTATATATATATATATATATATATATATATATATATATATATATATATATATATATATATATATATATATAATTTTATATTACTTATTTTATTTATTTTAAAATTCCCAAAATTTCTTAAAATTAAAAAACATTAGAAATAAAAAATATATTAATTTTTTTTTTTTCCAAAACATACCTTAAAAATCCTTTAAAAATTTGTTATTTAATTATAACTCGAATAATATTGCATTTAGATTAAAAAATTATATTACCTAAACTAGGTCTTGTAAAAAAACATAGTTTATGTCCCCTAAAGTTTTGTGTATCGTTAATAGTTTTTTTAAAATATTGGCCTTTACATTTAAAAAAAGTTATTATCTGAAATTATGCCTTTTCTTGATTATTTGTGTTTGACCCCCAATTTTTTCTTAGATTTGTTTCCGGAAAAAATCTTCAGAAAATCCTATAACCACACCCCAAAACACACCATTTTTTTTTTGGGGCTGTGTAATCAATTAAACTTAATTTTATTTATATAATTTTTTTTTCTGAAACCTATTAGACCCATATTAATAAAAAATTAAAGTTAAAAAGGTTTCAGTTTCAAATATATTAATTGATCTCTCGCCAATACCATTTTTAATTGGAGGTTCAGAAAACCACTCTGGCTTTTGATTTCTAAGGTGCCTTCAGATTTATTAATTGATATGTCGTCTAATGGGTTTCAGATAAAAAAAAAAAAAATTATAAGTTTTTTTAAATACCTAAAAAAAAACCCTTTTTAAAAGTATTTCTCTTAAATTAGCAATGGCGCTTGCAGAACGAAAACACGTTTTTTGCTTTTTTAACCCCCGACCCCCCCCCGCACCCTTTTTTTTAGTCTAAAATATATAGTCATATTGGTAATCATTCCCGAAAACCTTTTAACCTGTTTCAAATTAAAGTCATGAAAATTACCTACAGACTGGGTATATAGTATAACAATATCGGGTACAAAGACATAAAAAAAAAGACTTTTTAAATTTATCGTTTTTAAAAAGAATTTCAGGTCCAAAAAAAAAATGGTTATTCTGGGTGTTGGATAAAATTGTCTGGGGATTTTTTTTCCCCTGAAACGAATCAAAGGAAAATTGGGGTAAAACCAAAAAAAATCAAAAAAACCCCCAAAAACGCACGTAAATTTCCCCCAGAAACCTGCTACTACGGGGTTTTACTACGACTTTTAAACTATAAAAGATACAAAAATTTCATAAAACAGAAAAGAAGCTTTTTTAAAATTTTCTATAAAACAGTTTATAAAGATTTTTGATAAGATAAATAGTAAATAAGATATAAACGAAAAAGTAATTTTGACAAAAAAAAATAGTCCCAAAAAAGGGGTTTTTTTATTTAAAGTGATTTTGGCTTTTCAAATAATCATTTTTTTTATTTATTTAAATCCCAAATCACTTAAAATTTTCAGGAAAAATCCCAAAAATTTTAAAAAAAAATTTTCAAATTTTTTCCATTTTCCTTAAAAAAACCCCCATTTTTTTTTAAATTTTAACTGAAAAAAATTGCATTTATCAAAAAAGGTTTATAACAAATTAGTCTTCTAAAATCATAGTTTATGTCCCATAAAAGTTGTTATCTTTTATTTTTTTAAGGTATTAACCTTTTAAAATTTAAAAAAACGTTAATATCCAAAAATTTTGCCTTTTCTTGTTTTTGCTGTTTGACCCCCAATTT
>JAHBCN010021021.1:0-14370 GCA_019359885.1 Listronotus oregonensis | reverse complement strand
ATAACACCATTTTTAAAAAAATCCTTTGTTTAAAATTTATTTTTTTTATTTAAAAAAAAAAAAAATAATATTATCAAAGTTATAAAGTTATTTTAAACAAGTTTAAAAAATTTTGCTGCTTTTATTTTTTAATTTTTTATTTTTTTTAGACTTGTCCAAAAACCTATTTTTCGCCCTTTTAAAATGGTCCCGAATAAAGTACGTAGAGAAAAATAACCAAAATATGACATTTCAAAGTTGGGTAGTCCTTATTTTGTGGTATTTAAATAAATATAACAACGTCTTTCACCATATAATTTGTTTTATTAAGAGTCATAAAAAAAACTGTTTACAACAAACTTATAAAAAGATTAAAAAAAACTTTACAAAAAAGTTACAAATTCAAATAGTAAATTTAAATTTTTTTTTTTTTTAATTTTTTGTTAAAAAAAATTAAATTTTAATTTTCTTCCTTTTTTTTTGTTATGTTGATTTGACTGATATGACAAAACATCCCCCCTTTCCAAAAAAAAACTATTTTAAAAATTTTAAAGATTTTATCAAAAATTT
This sequence comes from Listronotus oregonensis, assembly GCA_019359885.1. Lineage (NCBI taxonomy): Eukaryota > Metazoa > Arthropoda > Insecta > Coleoptera > Curculionidae > Listronotus > Listronotus oregonensis. The sequence goes on along the minus strand of JAHBCN010021021.1, from coordinate 13,821 downwards.
TAAAAACTTTGTTTTTTTTTGGCAAATAATACCAAATTAAGGAAAAAAGTTTGGTTTAAAATTTGAATAATAAAAATGCATTTTTTGTTTTTTTTTAAAATGTTTTTTTTTTTGCCTTAAATATAGGCATTTTTAGGAAAAAAAAAATTTGTTTGTTTTTTAATAAAAAAATGTTAAAATTTAAGTTAAATTTAAAAAAGGAGTAGAAAATTTGCCATATCTAAAAATTTCCCCCCCTTTAAATGGTGGCACTACAGGTTTTTCATATTTTAGGTTTAATTAAACGTTGAAACAATAAAACTTACATAACATTGTGTTTTCTTTTTATGAAAATAGTAAAAAAACCAATTTATACTGACAATATTAAGAGGCGAAGCGGGGTAATTTTTAATAATAAATTTAATGTACATCAAAAAGAATGTACAGCTTCGAAATCAAAAATTTTTTTTTAATTAAAATTTAATTTTTCTTGTTTTTTTTTAAAACAGAGTTACCACCCGGACCAGTAGCTTTAGCCAAGTACAGAAGACCAAACCGTCAGTCAACTTTATCCCTTCATGAATCGAACAAAGTAAAAAAAACCAAGATTGACGGTTTTTTTTGGAAATAGCAAGGTCAGTAATTTGCATTTTATTATTATTTTTTATCTTTTATTTTATTAGATATTTTTTTTTTTTGTAATGAGTTACCCATATTTCCCTTTTTTAACAAATACTATAAAGAAAAGCGAGCCAAAATCCTACAATTTTAAGGATATCTATGTCGATGCAACGTGTATTTATATAAGTTTATTTTTCCACACCAGAAAAATATTAAGATTTTGGGGTTCTCTTTTTTTGGACTATTTGATCTTCGGTTAAACATTAACAATTATTTATATTTTTTTTGCAATACTTTAAATTTTTTTAAAATGGACCAGATAGGCTTGATGAGAAAATTTTTTGATACTGCTATTCAATTATTAAATTCTAGTATGATAATATTTTTTTTTTAATGATCGATGTAATAATTGTTTTTAAAAAAATTTTTACATTAAAAAAAGGTTTGAAAAAAAAATAATGTTAACGTATCTTTTTTTGAATGTAATTGATTGATTGATTGATTGATAAACTAAATACACAAGTTGAGGTTTTGTCCCCTGACACTGCAGCCAAACAGGGCTTGTTGTATCTCTTGTGTATTTGTTTCATTTAAAAAAAAGGTTTACACCTTATACAGGTGTAGTAGCCCTTTTACTGTTCTTTTTTTTGGCTCCGCCTCCTGGTGGTTAGTGTCCCCATGAGGTTTTGATTTGTTCCCCCGTATGTAAGTGCAGGGCACTCATTAGATGTGGGGGCGTTCTTCCTCTTCGTCACATAGTCTGCAAATGGGTTCTTTTTTAAGATGCCCATAGTGTGCATATGTTTTCTTAGGGTGCAGTGTCCGGTTTTAATCCTGTCACTATTCTAATCTGATTCCCCTTTAGTTTTGTAGTTCACTTGTCAATGCTTTTAGTGTGATTTTGCCTTGGAATGTGGTTCCGTATGACTGATGTTGTGTTTGAATCCACCGAGTCATGTAGCCACGAACCGAGGCTTTTGGTATTCCAAAACAGGTTCAGGACCCACAAACATTGTGGGGGCCCCCGCCTGGCCAGGGGTCTGCATTTTCATTCCCTGTATTCCCGTGTCCTGGCACCCAGGAAAGTGAATTTTTGTGGGTTTGCCAGGTTTTGGAGGCATTGCAGACAGTTCCAAACCAACCTTGAGTTGACTTTTTTTAGATGCCAAAGCTTTTATGGGCTTGACTATCAGAGAAGAATAATGTCCCGCCCTTATACCCCCCCCCAATTCTCTCGCAGACAAAATTTAATGGCATATATTTCCGCCTGGGAAAAAAGTGGCATATTTCCCCAGGGAAGCATAAGCATTAAACCTAGGGGCTCCCTTTTTCCCGCGCCGGCTCCATTGTCAGTTTGGGTCCATCGGTATCCAAACCAAATTCCGAGACTGACCAGGAGATCGCTCACTCCGCCCCAGGGGTGGGTTTTTTATGGTCTGTGTGTTTATCCGTTTTGGCACTGTATCACTGCTCATCTCAAATTTGGGTTTGTGTCTGCTCGTTATTCGGTGTGTCCTAGGGCAGGCCCAGAGCACCAGTTCCCTTTTTTCAGCCCAGCCCCAATCCTCGCCTCCCCTTAATTATTATCCAAAGGGGGGGGGCTTGTAGGGTAGGGTTGAATGTAATGGTTGTGAAATTGATGAAACAAAAAAAAAATTCCTTATATTCGGCTGTACGTGGTTTGGGCAAAGCCTTATAACAAATTGTTATCGGTGGCTGGTGTCTTTTGGTTTTCCGAAAAAAATTTGGAATTTTGCAATTACATAAAATTGAATAATTCAGATTCCTTTTAAATTTTTTTTTAAAATTGGCACGAGGGCTTGTCAGATTGGTGTTTTAAAAAAATTATCTAACATGTTTCGTACAGAAACGAATAATTGACCCCTTAAAATTTACATGGTATTTCATATATTATTTCCCGGGTTTGGGACCACCACCCGGCATGGTGTTTTTAAAATATGGGTTTTTTAGTTTAAAAAAAAATTTTTTTAATAAAAAAATATATTGTTATTAGCAGAAATACTATTCAGAGTGTGTTTCTGTGTCTGGTTTTATACTTTTAAAAATATGCCGATGACCAATTACAGGGTGTATTAATAAAAATAATTACAGTTACTCTAATTAAATGTTTTTTAACTATTTCCCCTTTTTTTAAAAAAAATTATGCATTAGGAAAAAAAAAAATTTTGGGTTTTTTTTGTTATATGGAAAAAAAAATTTAATATGAAGGTTACCAGATATTTAATTTTTTAAAGGAAAAATTAAACGTTTTTCAAAATTCTCCTGGATTTCTATCTAGTTTAAAAACAGAGCTTTCATATTAACAATTACATTTAAACCAATTGTTTTAGCGGTATTACTTACATTTGTCTTCCAATATAACATGAGTAATTACACTTGTCTTTTCTTGAGAATCCGTTAAATTAAATTACCTATTTTAAAAAAAAGAGCTAAAGAGCTGTTTATTTGCTTTTTTGGCCCAAAAAAATACGTGATATAAAACAAATTTATTTGTTTTAATTTCTGGTTAACAGTGTGACTTTAGTATATTTAATATATAAGTAGCATATATATTCTTTAAAACCTATTAAACTGCACCACTTTGTTCAGTAAAAACCTTTTTAAGGTAATACTTTTTCCAATTTTTTCAAAAACCCAATGAATATTTTTAACTTAAAAGGATTATAAATGAAAAAAAATAAAAAATATTTTAAATATAAAAAGGTGTTTTAAAACATGAACCAATTTCTACTATTTATAGGAACTATGCTAATTTATTTGAACTTGTCCCTTGTTTATTGTTTTACCCTGTAAATATAAAGCTACTAAATAATATGTTTCCTTTTAAAAAATTTTGAAATTATACAATAATGATGATTAAAAATTATTGATTTATAGCCTTGAAACTTTAATTTTTATGGAAAATTTCAGGGATTTTGGGATACCCGTATATTTATTTATTATATATCCATAGTATCCAAAAATCCTTAAGATTGGGTCAATACAATTTTTTTATCAATCAATATTTTAGGTAAAAAAGAATAAATATTTTTTTTTTTCCCCCCTTATCTCAAAATAGTCACATAATTACATTATGCCCATAAAGACTTTTTATTGCTGGGAACAATATACCATATCCAAGAATTACAAAAAAAAACCGAGAGCCTTTTCGAAATAAATGGCACTGTCCTTTGAAAGTAATTTGTGGGGTTTATTTTAGTTTGGAGTTTATTTTCTTTTTTAATAAAAAAAAAAAGCTTTTTTTTTAAAAAGTTTTTTTTTAATCATTTATTTAGGTTACGACACTTTTTTTTAAAATTTAAATTTAAATTTATTTTCCCCCGGAGGCGTTAAAACAAAATATCAACGAAGCTTTATAATTTTTGTACACCTTTGCAAAAAAATTGTGTAACAAAAAGGCCAGAATGAATTTTTAAAACCCTTTTTAAAAAAATTAAAAGTGATTGCAAATGAAAAGTGTCTGGAAACCGCAAACACTTGCTAACAGAAGTTTGTTTAGGCAATATTTTTTTAAAAAATAGGTGCAGACATTTATTTAAAAAACTGGATAAAATTAGTCGGACTAAAAAAGTTTTAAATTTTTAAACACTTAGAATAGCTAAATATCATCATTATTTTTTTTAGAGTTGAAGAACGTTTTTAGTTTAATAAATTATTATTGCCATGTCCGTATCTATCCAAAAAAAACACGTTTTTTTTTAAATTTTTTTTTCTTTAAAAAAAAATTTATCTGAAGAGGATATACCTATTAAAATAAGCACGCTTAATTTTAATAAGTATTTGGGGTTGACCTACTTTTTGAAAAATATTTTGTGCCGAAATAGCGGGTTAATATTCAGGGCTGTTTTTTTAAGAACAGATTGACGTTAAACTGTAGGTCCTGTCGGGTGATACCCTATTGTAATGGGGTGTATTCAAACAAACTTAAATATCCTTACAAACCAATTTAATATTTTATTGGGCCTCTTTTTTTTCTAAGACAATTTTCCCCCTTTTGGGCACCCCGAAAATTTTCCTTAAGTTCGTTTACATTTTGGCCTTAACCTTTTTCCTATTTTTTTTTTAAACTGATAACCCCCAACATTTCATCTATTCATCAAATTGCCGGGCCGTATGAACAGAACACTTATCTTGCTAAAAGATAAAATCTCTGAAAAAAAATGATCCAGTACAGAAAAAAAACATGATATTCTGTATACATCTATAAAAACCTCGAATTAACCTTCCTTGATAAAATAACATACACCAAGTCCTTTTGCACTCAGCCACCCCCAAACATTTACCGAAAATCGCCCACTACTTTTGGGTATTTTTTTCATAAATCATGTTCAGTAACCAAGACCCCTTAATCAACTGAAACACTTTTTCATCTAATATTATTTTTCCCCCAAAAAAAACGGGGGTTCCAATTAAATTGTAGAGCAATTTCAATGCGTTGTTTTTTATTTGCATTTGTTAAAAGGTTTTTTTGGTTTTCCGGGTGGCACCCAAAATTTGGGATTTTTTCCCCATTCTTCGCCGTCCTTTAACCGATGCTGGGAAATTGGCATCCGTTTTTTTTTAACTACAAATTTCAATGGTTGGTTTCAAAACATTAAAAATTATTTCATTTTATTGAAGTTGTGGTTAGTTGTAGTTAGTTCGGGCCCAAACCCCTTTAAACTTAATATAATGAATAATTATTACTTTTTGTTTTAAGTTTGCTTTAAAAAAATATTTTTAGACCCCAAAAAAAGGACACCTGTTTCTTTATTAGGTTTTTCAACGGGGAAAAATTTTATTCAAAAGGGGGTTAACCTATTTTACGAAAAGGAAAAAGAATTGCCCGATTTAATGGCCGTTACTGTACAATTTACGCTTTACTGCTTTGTAAAAGAAATGACAAACAGGTTTATTCCATTTTTTTTTAAAATTTTTTAATGCCACCTTAAATTTTTTTTTTTGGGTTTTTTTCTGATTTAAAAATTTTTAAAATTTTTTTTTAAAATTATATTCGAGATTAACATGACTAAGTTAAAACAGTTAAATATCAAGCAGCAATGAAAAAATAAATTTAATAAAAAATTTTTAAAAAATGCTAAAGTTAACAGTATAAAACTTAAAATAATAGCATTGATGGATCTGAAATAAATATTTTAAAAAAAAATTTTTTTTGGTTCTGGTTTTTTTTAAATTTTTAAAATTTAAAATTTAAAATTTTAAAATGTAATAATTTTATTGGGCTTTTAATTAAAAGAAATGTCCATATTTATAGCAAAGAAAAAAAATTAAATAGGTAATACTTTTTTTTAAATTTTTTTTTAAATAAACGATAAAAAGAAAAAGGGAAAAAAGGAACGAAAGATGTTTGGGAATGAATTTTTTTTCCCGTAAAAGGGGAAATTTAAAAAGGGTTATAAGCGGAAAACAGTTTTCAACAGGAAGACTAAAATTTTTTAATATCTGCAATATTTGTAACGAGAAAGATAAAACTTCAGATATTTGATAATAACAGTACAGAAACAATTAAAAAAAAATTATGTGATTTAGTGTTTTAAAAAATTCAAATTTAGATTAAAAAAAAACATTAAGTTTTATAAACTTAATATTCTTTTTGATAAACATTGTCAAAAAAACACCTAATATGTAAAATATTACTCAATTAAAAAGACATGCGGAGATACATTTTAATATAAAATATATTTTTATCGCCCTCTCTATGACAGGTTCAATATATTTTCGTTTTTGTAGAATACTAACATTTGTTAAAATAATTCACAATTTTTCAACCTAAATATTTTTCTTCTTTACTGGTTGTATTTAGATTTTTTTTTAACTCTTAAATATTTTTTTAATGACCCGTTTTGCTCGAAAAAACATTATCAATTACCTGCTTACATCAACTGCAATAACATGCCGATAAATAAACATTAAAGGTAAATTTAATTAAGTAATGTTAATGCAAAGAAAACGGTACGTTAGAAAGTTACCGTTATTTTGCACAATGTATATATTAGTATTCTTAAAAAAATTAAATTGAGCGGACAACTAGTATATAACAAATATTGAGCCCGTAGATAAAACATGGCTTGCAGCTTTAAAAAAGTGCTATACAAAAGTGTTCGATTATACCATTACGGAAGTCAGAAAAAGTAAAATTAAAAAACAGCATACCGGGTGGTGCGGAACATAGGAAATCCCATGTAAATTTTAAGGGGGTTTTAAATTTTTGGGGGCCCTGTACATTTTACAAAAAAAATGATAACTTTTTGAAGAGGCCAATCCCCCCAACCCTCGTGCCAAGTTTAAAAAAATTTTAATAAGCAATCTTGAATTTATTCAAATAAATGTAATTCCAAAATTATCAAATTTTCGGGGTTTTTGGGAAAACCAAACAGACACCAGTAAAATGAATATTGTCCCTGACATGAGAAAAAGTGTCAACAAGTCAGTCACAGTCGGTATTTGAAAAAAATATGAATTATTTAATCGACAAAAAAGTATCCAAAATTAGGTAGTATAATGCGGGAAAGAGTTTTAGAGCAATATCTGAAATGTTTTCAGTTTATTTCCCCACCAAGCCCATTCCGTCCATTTCAACTATTAAACGTAGTATCAGTAAGTTCAAGTCCAAAGTTACCGTAATAAATAATTGTAAATGTGTAACCCCCCCCATATTGAAAAAAAAAACCAAAGAAAGAGATAACGGAGATCTTAATATTCTACTAAAAGTGGAGGGAATCAAAATGGTTAGGGACGGGGGTTTTTTTGGGGGAAAAGGTAAATAATCCTTTTTAAAGGTTTTGCGCACTTTGAAAAAACACAAATATTATTCGTATAAATTCGAAAAAAAACAAGGCTGCAGGAAGGAGATGAAGGGGGGAAGAATGGCATTTTGTTTTGAAATGATGGAAAAGCAAATCGATAAAAATTTTTTTTAAAAAATATGATGGCGAATGTACATTCACCCTCAACAATGAACCAAGTGTTCAGAGTTGCCGGTATTGGAGCCAAGAAAATAAACATTGCTTTGTTCATACTTGGACACAATATCCCCAAAAAACAAATGTATTCGTGGGAATTATCGGTCACCATATTATTGGACTTTTTTTATGGACTATAACCTGACAGCAGAAACCTATTTGGAGTTATTTTAAAATCAAATTGGACCCGCCTTGAAAGAAGTTGTTCGAGAAGATGAAAGGATCTGGTATCAAATGGATGGTTGCCCTGCCCATAAGAGTTCAGTTCTCTCTTTTTTTGGATCTATTTTCGATCTTCTGGCTTAAACATTTACAATTATTTATTGCGCTGGCTTTGGACTCAAACTTACTGACAATACGTTTAATGGTTGAAAGGGAGCAGATAGGCTTGAGGGGAAAATAAATTGAAAATATTTCAGATACTGCTATTGGTCTAATTAAATTCTAGTATTATAAAATTATGTTTTAATGATCGATAGTAATAATTGTTATTAGTTAAACTTAATTGTAACATTAAACAAAAGGTTAAATAAAAAAATAATGTAAACATATCTTTTACTTCGAATGTTTTGGTTGTGAGATTGATGAAACGAAAAAAAAAAACATTCTTTGTATTCGACTGTACGTCTGATTTGACAAAGCCTTATAACAAATTGTTTGCTGGTGTCTGGTGTCTGTTTGGTTTTACCTAAACCGAAAATTTGGTAAGTTTGCAATTACATTTAATTGAATAATTCAAGATTCGCTTATTAAAATTTTTTGAAACTTGGTACGAGGCTTTGTCAAATTGCCATTAATTAACCCCCTTAAAATTTACATGGGCTTTCCTATGTTCCGCTCGGCGACATACCACCCGGTATAACTCAACTAAAATAGGTAACTTTGCCGTAATTAAAAATTTGCCTTATTTCTTACCGTTTGTAAGGTTGCAATGGTAAGCTGCCAATTTGTTTTACCCTAAATATTTTTTATTATTTTTATGGCGAAATTGTTATTGAGAAGCTTACTTTATAGCACCACTTTATGAACCATTTATGTTTAATTTTAGGATACTAAATATGAAGCTCTTATTGAACAACTGGATCGATATACAAAACAGGGAGTTCCAGAAAATGTTGATTATCCCCAAGGTCAGTGTGAATCAATCGACGCTTTGTACAAATTGGAAGATGACTGGAGAGATATAATTGAGTACAGTGGTAAGTTTTTATTTTTGTTTAAACAGTAATATTTTTGGGTAAATATAATCAGCCGTATTTACTAAGACAACATTGCTGAATAAATTAATTTTCTTAACAAGTTTAGAAATAAGAACAGGCTGCATTTTAAACCTTGCCGCAATAAACCCCTTACACATATTTTTATTGGATAAAAAATCCTTTATACCTAAACATCGCTTCTGCCAATTTTTTTTTAACAAATATAAAACGTTCTCACGGAAAGGGTGTCTACGTCACAAGTGGCTAACCACACGTATTCACAAGACGGGCTAATCCGGATAAAAAACACTTTTGATTTTCAATCAGTGGATGAATTCCATTTTGATTTGATTACTTAAAAAGTAGAATACTAAAATCTTTTTATTTTTGTTTATCAAAAACACATTAGGACTTTACCTTTTCGAATTCAGGTACAAAAATCTACAATTTTTTGGCCCAATATCAGGCTGCGTCTAGGGCATTAGTATTAGCAAGCCATAAATCATCAAGGGTGCACCTTGATGGACAGTGCACATATGTTCTTAGGTAGTCGGTGATCTGCACTTCTCCACATTCTCAAAACACCTCGTCAGCATCTCTCATTCCCCACTTTGCCAGATTATGTCTAACAGGAGCAACACCGGTCCGCATGCGATTAAGGGTTCACTATGTCTTCCATTCCAGGTTTATTCCTCAGGGCGGTTCCTGTCGGAGTGGAAAACTCGCCGGTGGTTCTATGCTTGTGTTGCGCAGAAATATTTTTTTAGATTTTAAGCGGCTGGTTCCATGCGGTTTCTCAAAATTGTGGAGTAAGTGTCTGTCAACAAACGTAATCTTTCTATATGTTGAGCTGCTTCGCATCGATCCTCCGGGGAGGCAAAACCTGCAGCAGGGTATAGTAGGGGTACAGGGGTAGGTTTTATGCAGAGAATTAAAAAATTTGGCATGTTTTCCTTTTTTGCATTGAAAACTAAACAAGCGTATTCTGTGTCGAAAAACACAAGGCTTTCGCCGTGGTCCTCAGGAAAAATAGGGTTCGCACCCCAAAATTTTTTTTTTTGGGTTTCTTTAGGGGGGTTTTTTCTGGTAGTGACTTTGTTTTTGGTATTTTTGCAGTGGTCTCTTTTGTTAATGACCTGTCTAGGACAAAAACCCCAAATATTTTTTTTTTTTTCAGTGTGTTCCAAATTCTGTCTCTCCCAGGATACATTAGTTTTCTATGTGCTAAGTGCGTGTTCAGGTGGAAGGCACAAACCTAAGTTTTAGCGAAATTCGGTTTTAGGGAGTTTTTCTTGTAGTATTTGCCCATTATGCTCAAGGCTTTCTCAAGTTTTCTCTGGATCTCTTTGAAGCTTTTACCCTTTACCCCGATACCCAGGCCGTCAGCGGTGAATAGGTTGATCATTGCCACCTACTCTTTTTCCCGTCCAGCATCACATAAGACCGTCTGTTAAATAGCAGCGACTTAAAAATCTTTGTCAGTTCATAGTCCATCAGGGTGCTGTACAATTTAGATAGCAATGTTTTGTGGTTTATGGTATCATATGCAGCTGTGAGATCAACCAGAGCTACCCCCGTCATTTATGTCTGCTCGAAACTTTCTTCTACGAATTCTGTAAAATTCAGTACTTGTCTTGTGCATGATTTTTCTGGCCTGGGGGATGAGTTGTGAGTCCAAATGCTATTGGATTTTGTTTAGTATGAAGCGCTCATAGAGCTTAAGCATGTGGCACAGCAGAGATATAGGGCGGTAGCTACTTAAGAGTTTAAAAAAATTAAGGAAAAACGTATTGCATTAGTTTAAAAAGTCAATAAGTATGGTTACAACAATTAAAAAAATGTATTGCATTGGGTCAAGAAGTCGGTAATTATAAATACTTACGAGGTGTTTCTTTAAACCATTATAAACAGTTTTTAGGGCTTCAACCTATTTTTTTGTGATATGTATTTTTTGCGTGGTAATCGATAGATTTTAACGGTTTAATTACGCTTTACATTTATTTATGTTGCATATTTATTTGACATTAAACCGAATTATTTTAAATTGGATAAAGTACCGCGGTGTATTCTTTTTTTTTTTGCTTTGAATAATATAAATTAACGAATTAAAAATAAAACATAAGATTGGAACTCGACACTCCTTGCGTCGTCACACAGCTTTTTAGACTGACGAAAGATTTAAAGGGTCAGACGTACACTTTGAATCATTATTACGCCAATACGATGTTTTTCTGAGAAAAGATATTTGGGAGATGGTTTTTCAATAAGCAAAGGCAAAGATTTGACCTGTTTTTAGATTAAAATAAATTTAATGAAGGGAGCCCATTAAAGTGAACTCGCGTCCAGAGAAACCCGGTTAGCCATATGGCTGGCGAACTTCTTGACAGTTTATAACCAAAAAAAATTTAAAATTTTTAAAAGTGTAAATTTTAAATTTTGGGGGTTTTTCCCCAAAAGGCCCCGCATTTTCACGTCTATAATATAATTGGGGAAAACAAAAAGCCGCTTTAACTAACCATGACCGACTAGAACTTAGGGCTTTTGAATTTGTCTAAATTATTTGTAAAAGTTATAAACGTATTATAAAAAACCCGGGGAATATATGATTACACTTTTTAAAAAAAATGTGTTACTTCTACCACATCAGAAATTATAAAAATTTTGTTAATAAATTCTATGTAGGGATAATTTAGACACATTAAAAAGCCTTCATTTTTGGTCGGTCATGGTTAGTTCTGATTAGTTAAAGTTACTTTTTATTTTTCCCAATTATATTTTAAACGTAAAAATGCGGAGACGGATTAAAAAAAAAACCTTTTTTTTTGTGTTTACCAACTAGTTAGATTTGCATAATAAAGAATGTTTCATTTTAAATTTTTGTCAAAAGCTCGCCAGTCTTATGGCTATCCTTTTCAAAGGCCGGTTTAAAGTAATAGTTTTTTTAAAACCACTGTAGTTGGTTATGCCCCACCCCGGAAATTTTGGGGGCCTGGTAAATAAAGTTAAGTGTGTTCCTACTCCAGTCATTGACGGTAAAAATGAGGTATTGCCTTCGAAATCCTTAGAACTAAACCGATTTTTATAGAAGTTGGCATACAAGTTTATTTTTCCTTTTAAAACAAAAGTTATTTATTTCGATTATATGCTTTTTATATTTTGGAAGTAAAATTCACCCCTTATAACAAAAAAGCAAAAACTGTAGACGTAAGTTTTTCTAATCTTTTAATTTTGACCAAACATTTGTAAGAATTATTGTTACATTTTTTTTTTTGTTTAAAATTTTATCTTTATTATATATAACAAATATAATTACTTACACCGCTAAAAAGCATCCGTTATAAAAAAATTGTAAATATGCAATTCTAGGTGACTCTTAACGCTTTAATCAAATTAATTTTGAGCAGTTACTGTTTAAATAGAACTCCAAATGTAATTTGTCGTGTGATGCGTCCGGCCATTTTAAATTATAAACCATCCTTTATAAAAAAAAAAAGAGTTCAACAGCTTCAAATCTATTACAAGTTTACTGATAATAAATTAAAAACTATTATCCTACTACATAATCAAAATTTATAAAAAACGTTTGCTTTGTTTTATTTGCCAACCTTTAACACAACTCTCTACAAAAAAAATGTAAAATATTTTATTTTAAATATTTTCTGAAGTCTAAATCGTGGAAGTTTATATTCATTTTTTTTTTTTTGGTTTGATATTATTTTCTTTATGACAATTTAGATATTTGTATTCGCCGTCGGGATGTATTTGATTTTTTTTAACTTCTAAACATTTTTAGTGGATAGGCTGTTTTGATAGAAAAAAAAATATTGTCAACATTAATAGTGTAATAATAAAATATAATTTTAAATACTACCAAAAATATAAAAGCTAAAGGTGTATAACATATTTACAAGACTTTCAATTTTAAAACTTTGGTACCTTTTTTCAGTAATAAAGCGTCAGCCTGTCAAGGAAGAAAGGGACCAACCTTATCCAGTATGCCCTTTTACATAGTAAATATTGACTATGCGCTGATCATTTATTGATAGGGTTTACAGGATGACTTCGGTTTATTGGTTAGAAAATAGAAATAGACCTAGAAAAGGCAAAAAATAACCATCTTGGAACAATTAATACTCAGTATGCCTTTTAAACCAAACTAAATTTGATGAAAAAAAATATGGCAGAAAACTATCGGCATAGGTGTGGGTCTGTCTGTCTATTGTTCCAAAAAGGGCCCCAAAAAGGGGGTTTGTTAAAAAAAATAGGGGGCTTGAAGCAATCAAAAAAGTATGCTTAGTTTTCGAATGGTAATTTATCGCGTATTAAATACTGAGTATAATTATTTCAAGATGACTATTTTTTGGAATTACTGGGCCTATTTTCTGGTCAATAAATCGCAGTCATCCTGTCCTGTAATACCTATCAATAAATAAGCAGCCCATAGTCAATATTTACTTTTAAAAACATACTGGGCCCGGAAAAAAAAAGTTTATATGAAAGTTGGGATTTTTTCATGAAGAAAAGGGAAGATAGAAAAACAAATGATGATCGGAAAATTAACAAATCATTATCAACTTGATTTTAAATGGAACACCCTGTATATGATTGAAAATTTTTAAAATTTTTTCTAATCTTCCTTTTTTTAAATATATATATATATATATACAAAAATATATATATATATATATATATATATATATATATATATATATATATATATATATATATATATATATATATATATATATATATATATATATATATAACTTATTTGTTCGGATTTTAAAAAAAATTGCCCGGGGGGGTTTTTTAATTTAAAAAAAATTTTTTTATAAATTTTGTTAGGGGCCCGGGGGCAACCCAAAATTGACTTCGTCAAATATTTATATTTTTGTTTGGTTTCCAAGGCGAACCATGGCTAACCCACAACTTTGCCAAACTTTGGGTTGTATCCCTGGCTAACTATGGCTTATAAGAACAGATTTTAAATTCAAATAAATTAACTCTTTTTCCGGGAAAAAGGTAAGTTATATATTTTG
>JAHBCN010021020.1:0-14451 GCA_019359885.1 Listronotus oregonensis | reverse complement strand
TTTTTGGATGAAATACTTTCTTCTATATACCCTTTAAAAATTTAAGAGCTTTTCCATTTCCCATGTTGTTTTAGCGTTTAAAGAAGCACCTGCCTCAGCAAGTAAAGTTGACGAGGGCGACAAACAGGGCCCCTGTGTTCTATTATCCAGTTTTAAAAATTTTGGATCAATTTGGGGACGCCCTTTTTTTTTTCCAAAGGGGTTGTACACATCGACCCTTTCTATGGTGAAAGAATTTCTCCTTTATTCCAGCGGGTTTTTTGTTGTACTTTTTTTTAAATTTAAAAGTTTTAAATCTTCTTAATATAGAAATTTTTTTGGTTGAAGTTTTTTTTCCCCTTTTTTAAACCCCAAGATTTCCTTATTTCAGTCATCAATGGTCATTTTCCCCAACCATCTGTCTTAAACCCCAAAACCCATTAAATATGATTTTTTTACCAAGTAGATATCATGGGGACCTTCAAAAAATTTTTTAATATTTATTCCCCTTTCCAAAACTTTGACTTTTCGGGACGTATTTTCGACTTAATTTTTAAAAAAGATATAGACGATGGTATTCAAAATGTCTATATTTTCATAACCATCAACGAACCCCTTGGGGGGAATTTTGGTAGAGAGTTGGGACATTTTTCCGACTAAAAAAAAAAAGGAAAACATATGATTAAAATAAAATTAATAATTCCCAGTTCCTGGAAATAGCCTTAAAAAAGTTTTCTTATTTGAAGAATTGGTTCGCATCTTAAAAATACCAAATATGCCATACTCCCGACCTACTGTTGCCTTGATTTAAGGGGCAAAAGTTTTGGGCCTTTTGGGGCCTTTTCTTTTATTTTGTGGAATTTCCCTTTTGAAAAAACGTCAAACTTAAAAGTCATTTTATTACAAAGGCAGGTCCCCAAATTTTTGTTTTCTAAAAATTTTTTTAAAAAAAAGATTTTTCCCAAAAGTAACGCCCCCCGGGGATACAAAAAAGCTTTATGAGAAAAGCTCTTTTAACAGCCTTGCTTTTAAAAATGGCTTAACCGTTTTAAAGATACAGAGTGTTTTTACAAAAACTTTAAATCCCCCACCCCATATTTTTAAAAAACAGCAAAAATTGTCAAAAAAAAGGTTCAAATTACCTTTTTATTTAAAAATCGGGGATTTTTCGGGTTTATATAGAAAATTTTTCGAAACATCACTTTTACATTCAAGTTAGGTTTTTCGCCCCAGGGGCCCTTTCAAAATTTTAAAAAAATTTTTTTTGTTTTTTCTTTTTACCATTTTACAAAAATATTTTTTCCCAAACCGGCCCAAAAAAAATTTTGATTAGATAACCCGGGGTCCTTTTTTTTTGGGGCACCCAAAAATTTAAAAATTAATAAAAAAATTTTAAAATTTTTCAAAAATTTTAACAAACAAAACCTTTTTAATTAAAGTTTGAATTAAAAATTCTATAAGAAAAATTTTCATATTTTTTTATTTATCCCTCTTTTCCCCAAAAATTCTTTTTAAAAATTTGAAGAAAAAATTTTTTTTAATTAAATAAGTATATCTTTTTGCTGCGTCTTTTAAAAACGTTTTTTTTCCCCAAAGGGAAAACGGTTTTTTTCTATTATTAAATTTTTAATTAAAAACTTTTATTTTTAAACATGTTTTTTAAAATAAGGGAAATTTAAATTAAAAAAATTGGGTTTTTGGGGATAAAACTTTTTTAAAAAACCCAAAATCCGGGGGTTGTTTATTATTCAATTAAAAAAGGGGAAATTGGAAAAAATTTTAAAAAAATTTATTTTAAAGGGAAATAAAAAAAAAATTTTTAAAAAACTTGTAAACTTAAAAATTCAAAAAAATAAATTTCAAAGCTTTTCCCCTTAAATTATTTAAACTTTTAAAGCGTTTTTTTTAATTTAAAAATTTTTTTTTTTTAAAAAGTAAAAAAAAAAAGAAAAAAAAAAAATAAAAATGTTTTAAAAAAATTTTTTATTTAATTTTGTCAAAAAAAAAATTTAAAATTTTTTTATAAATATGGGTTTTTAAAAATTTTAAAAATTGTCTTTTTGGGTAGAAAAGCTACCTATAAAAAAAAGTAATAAAGCTGCCAGGAAATAGAAACGACTTTAATATGATATCTAAAATTCGTGGCTATAAAGATTTATTTGCGTTTAATGGAAATATCATAAATTATGTTACAGCCACTCATCTCTGAAAGAAACATAAAATCGCACAAAAATAGGAAAACGGTTTCGAACCTACCCGAAAATAGTTCGACAATATCTACTTTTTCTGTGAGTATTGGTAGTGATGTTCAGATAGATTTTTAGTTCCTAAAGAAATGTCCAAAATTTAAACTTTATTGAGCTGCTGCCATAATAAAAGTGCAATGACTTTATGTAAACCCAAAAATTAAAATTTCCAAATGTACTTGTGTGAAAGAAGGACTAAAATGTTGAAAAGGATGTAAATTTCTTTCTTGCAATATCATTATCAAAGTTTTTTAAGGAGAAATGGATTAAATTTACGTAAAATGCTACTAATAAAGGGCCCCCTAAATAACTACTTACATATTACTTTTTTTTGGGTCTGAAAAAAAAATCACCCACGGAATTGGACGATTTTTAAATTTGCAATGTAAAATATTCTTTAAAAAATAACGAATCCCGTGGGTGGTTTTTTTTTACCAGCAACCAATAAAAAAGTTTAATAAACCTACTAATTAGGTGGGAATTAATAACAATGATTGATTTTTTTTTGTATTTTAAAAATTTACCCCCCCGTTTTGGATATTTAAATTTTTTTATTTTCTAAACAACTTAAGCAGCCCTTGGATCTGCGTTTAAACCTGTTGATACAACTTTAACTACCTACTACACTTCCACCGGACTGTAAGATTTTTTGTAGTCGACCGGCTCGCTAAGCCGTTGAAAAAAATAGGGACTTTGGCCGTTAAAAAAATATCACTGACTCAATACTAAAAAAGGGGAATCTAAAAAATTTTTTTTTAAAACTTTTTTAAACATTAGCTACAATTTGTACGCAGCATTATTATAAATTTTCAAAACTTTTTTTCTCGTTTTTCCAAAAATTACGCTACTAAAAATAACAATTTTGAGTTTTACTATTTTAAAAATTTAACAAAAAATATCAGCTTCAAGTGGGACGTTTTTTTGAAGCGCCATTGCCACTTTAACTAAAAAAAATTAACTTGATAGATGAATATTGTTAAAAATATAGCAGGAGAAGTTAAAATACGTGTTTTATTGAAAACCGGGTTTTTTTTTTGGGTTTTTGGGAAAAAAAAAAGCTCTCAAACCCCTAAAAAATGTCGTAAAAAAATATTTGTGTAACGATTACCTTATTAAAGAATCCCCCAAGTCTGGTTTGGTTCTACGCCGGTTTTTTTTTCGATAACTAAGCGACTTTTTTTTCCAAATTTTAATCCACTACCTGTACATATATTTTAGCACTACTTTGACCTTTCCACTAAGGCTTTGTTTTAATACATAATATTAATTGCTTTAAAGTTTTTGTCTAAAATAATGGGTAATTATTGTTCATTGCTATTTGTATTTATGACTGTTTTATGGTTAGCCATAATTCAAAGTTTGTTTAAGTATTTCTCCATTTTAGTAAATTTTAAGAGATAATATTGTTTACGTATTTAAGAAGTTTTAAGCTTTGTATATGAGATTTTAATTATTGATACGATTAAGCATTTTTTAACTTTGACTTGACTATTCATTTTTTCTTAGGATTTTTAAATTTCAAAGCAATTATCAACCAATAGCTATATTTTTAACTGTTAAGAGGGCGACACTTTCAAATTTTTAAAATATCTTATTTTCAATAGGTTAAAAATATACCGTAAAAAAAGTAAAATATTATTGTTTTCCAAAAACTGCTTGTGCTTTAACTTAAAAAGCTATTTGTCAATTAGGCTAAAATTTTCAGGGGTTTCTTTTGATAGTACTATCGAAAGGATGTACCTAAAAGTTTAAAGATGTCGGATTAATAAATAGTTGTTTTTGGGTTAAAACTATTTAAAAACGGGTCAAAAAATTGAACCTTTCGATTAAACAGCTGATATAAATTTTAATTTTTTACTTTTTTATTATTTTATAGGGTATCCTTTTTTTTAATATGTCAGTAGTCAAACAAAAAAAAAGCCTTTACCTTGGAGCGAACGCTTTAAGAAATATTCTACAGGGCCGCCATTTTGTAAAAAAAATCACATCTTTTTTACTATTTAACAATTTAACAAAAATATGTTAAAATTCATAAATGATCCGGTTATTTTATTACCTTAAAAACTTTATTAAAAATAATTGATTTTACCTGTCCAATAAAGGAAACTTTTTTCCTAAATAAAACTAAAAACTTTAAACACTGACAGTCACATAAACCGGAATGCTAAAACGTCAACAGTCGCATAGAACGGAAACCTCCTAGAAGTTATTTTTGTGTAATGTAATAAAATTATTACCACAAAGACTTCTTAATTGATAATTTAATAGTAGTTATATGTAAAAATTATGCATCAGTTTTAACATAGCTACTGTTAAACCTTAATATTAAAACGTATATTTTTGTTTTATATCTTAATATAATTATTTGACATCTCGAACTAGAAGTAATGTAGAAATCTTGTTTGGCATAAGTTATCTTTTTTGAAAATATATACATTTAAAAAAAAATTTTTTATATTTCTCAATATGTTTTTTTTATTCTTGAGACAGTTCACAAACGTTTGAAGCCTAAGTATCAATCGACTTTGTACGAGCACGAGTCAATACCCTGGGACCAGAATCGAAGCGGTCCCTTCCGGTAAGTAACTTTAAAAATATGGCTTTTCATTTTCTCAAAGTAATCCAGCATCAGTAAAATAAAACATAAAAAAATCTTTACAAACTGCCCATTCTAAAGAACGAATAAAGAATAACTCAGCACTACGGGCCACGGTAACTTAAGAGAACACAACATAGGCCTATACAATGGGGACCCCGGTTGCAGAATGTACGATAAGGGGAAAAGAAACAATCCACCACATCTTGTTTAAATGTAAAGCGATAAACAACAAAAGACATGCATTATCAACGAACAAACACTACTAGAAATCCAAACCTCGTGCTTTCTGAACGCAGCTATCTTCTGTCAGTACAGTAGCGCCAAACGCCTGGACAATCAACTAATAAAAGCACATAATAAAAGGCGAATGCGCTGGTAGTACTATAAATTTTTATTTCTAAGTTATTTTTCCCCAATTCCAACAAAAATAAGATTTTGCTGAAATACATTACTTAACAACTGATTATTTTAATAGATAAGCAGTTGTTAAGTAAGATTTTAGCAAAATTTTTTCTTTGTTAGGATTGGGTAAAATTTTAAACTTGCAAAAAATAAATTAAACAAAAATGTTGTTGTTAACAATATGTTATAAATTAATTTGTTATAAATACAAATATTTTGAGAAACCAGGAAAATCTTGGGACATTTGCCCCAAATTTTCAATAAACAGCAATAAACAATTACATATCAAAAATAACAGTAACAAATAAAACAGGAAATTTCAGAATAAATGAAAAATATTCTCTTATAACAACATACATTCTTATACCTGAGATAACACAGGCAAAATAAAATATATTCTAAAAATTAACAATTAAACTTCTACAACTATCACAGCCGGGGTTGGATGAGATATTTCTAAAACTGTCACGGCCGGGATTGGATGAGATCATGCTGAAAGGTTCCTATAAAACAAAGAAGCTAGGCAGTATTGGCTTATTCAAAACAGACTAAAAATACATAAAATATGATATTGGAACTTTAGCTATAAATTTAGGCAAAGACAAAAGCAGACAGCGGGCAAAAATATATAAAGAATTTAAATTAATGTGGTAACTGAAAAATAAACATAAATATTTATAAAAAATGGTAAAAATTATTGTTCAAATTTTTGTATTATATTTTTATGTCTATCGCTTACTCTCTTTTTAGATTCAAAACTATTTTTCTTTTCTTTAAGATGCTTATAAAAACAAATTTTTAAAGTTAGGTTAAGTATTTCATAAAATTACGGTCTGAACAAATGAAAAGAGCTTGCAGTAAGGTTCGAAATATTGTTGCCTGAATAAATTTTCAATTTTATTCTTGTGAACATTCTCATCCAAATATTTGTAAATATCAGCATGTAGTCTGTCTACAAGATTGACTAAAGCTTCACTCTCATATTTAAGCCTTCGTTCGTTATCAAACTCTTTAAACATTACAAATAAATGCTTGTCGGTTACCTCCAATAAAAAGAAATTACTCTGACAAGTTAAACATAAAATTGAAATTTTGTAAATAAGGTATAAAATAACATTATTTAAAATTTTAATTTTCGGGTTGTCCAATGGTTCGAGAGGTAAATTTTGAAAAGAATTGAAACAATTTCCGTAAATCTGTTTTTTCAAAATGGAATTCATAAAGGGTGACCAAGGTGCAGCTCTATATTTTAAGCGAGAAAGATCCTCAAGATTTGCATAATTTAATTTTGAGCAACGGTCCTCACAAACATACATTTTTACAATCTTTTGAGGGACTTAAAGAACATTTAATTTTCCAAGCTTCCAACGATAACGAATCTAGAAGAAAAGAATGAAACTTTTTGTTCTTAAAATATGTGCTTACAATTTTACTATAATAGGCGTTTCTGCAACAAGGATAATTACAAGAATATTTTTTCAGCCTACGTGTTGTGTTGATGCCATTGCGAAGATATTTACAAAGAATCTCGGTTTAATATCGAAGAAGGCTTACTACAATATTTAAATAACATATCTGACCTTAAAATTTTTTCACAATAATGTGGAAAAAATAAGAATGCAAATTTAAAACAGTCAACCCAAAGTCAACACTTACTACCCAAATACTAGAATAGAAAATGGCCGACGCAAACACAACACGGGGATTTATGGTTAAAAAGGGATATAAATAATTCTCACTTTTCATTGGTTAAAAAAAAAATCGACGACCTTTCGCCATCTAGAAATTTACTACCAAGTTACTACAAAGCAAAATATGGAAAATTATAGAAATCTACTTATTCCCTGGCAATGATATAATTGTCAAATGTCACTGTTTCCAGTATCCCCATAAGAAGTTGGCCAGGCGTGTGCATTATTTTGGCAATCGAAAATGAGCCCACAGGCCCAACCTGGCTCGGGGATTTACAGACTAGTAGAAAGAACAAGACTAGTGGAAGGATTGGTATAAAAGAAAATGGGTGATTAGGCACAAAGAGCACAGGAGGCTGCGCTGCCTTTGGTAGTAAATCAAGACGGTTCCCTACATAAATAATATACATCACATCGGCAATACTGTTACTGGCAAATTTCCATAGATAATGTTTTTGACAAAATGGTGAACCTAAATACCCAATATATTCTTGCAATTTTCCGAAAATTTTTTCTCGTTACTCGATTTTTTAAATTTTTGATAGACATGCATCGACAATTTACGACAGACCATATAAATTTTAGTCTATGTCTGTCTAAAATGAAAATTCTTTTAATAATGTTGTTATAAACTGACGTATACAATAAAGATATTGCCATAAAAAATGCATAGAGTAAACCTTATTTACAGAAATTAATGTCTAGTTGCTTCCTAGGTACTATTTATTTATTTATACCTATGACATCATTTTTAAATTTCTAATAGCTTAAAATATTCATAAAAACGTCCGTAATGGGCCTACTAAAGCATTGTAACATAGTTAATTAAAACAGGTAAAAGACATATGGTTAAACCTGTAAAATTGGAGACCAAGTTTGCGTTAACTGTATATCAATATAAATGTTGCTATTTATTTCTTAAATTAACTAAAAATAAATGCTTTATGGTTTCAATTTGGAATTTACATTGGCAAGAAGAGAAAAATGTATTATAATATTATGGTTATTTTCTGTTACAATTAAGGAATTCACTAGAATAACATCCGCATCACAAACTTGTATAGACAATGTATTAACGAACATGGAGGGTGAGTCTTTCAGGGTGGAAGTAATTGACCCCTGTTTGTCGGATCAACGCGGACAGGTTTTGTCTTTCAATAAAAACGGTAAAACGAATGACGCTAATATTCCTAGTATACGTAATTTAAGTAAAAAAAAACTTAGAAAAGTTTGACAAGTCTCTCCGACAATTAGACTGGGAGATATTTATTAATGCAACATCCGATTCCAATGATCTAACTGAATTTTTGTTAAAACAATTTACCACATTAATTAATAAACATTTTCCCTTTAAAAAGTTTAAGAGAAAATCTTTCAAACCTTATAATTGGTTTAATGATGACCTTAGACGCATGCGAGACACTTTGGCTGCTGTTAAGGTCATCTGTGACGCTTCAGGAGCACCCCATGACTTTAATGTCTATAAATCTTTAAAAAACGACTATAAACGTAAAGTCAGCCAAGCCAAGTTGACAGGTTACAGAGACTTCTTGACCAAGTCTGTTAATAAATCCAAGGACTCTTGGAAACTAATTAAACAAGAGTGTAATATATCACGAAAACCTTTAAAATGCGAGATTGAAGCTAACGACTTTAATAAAATTTTTTGTACTATTTCTAGAACAATTACAAACTCACTAACACCCAACGGAGTATCTCATTTGGAATTTTTACACAGGTTGCCTCGACCAAATGGTTCATTTTTCTTGTGGCCGGTAATTGAAAGCGATGTTGTCGATACCATTAAAAAGTTAAAGAATTCTAATTGCTATGACATCTACGATATTAATACCAAAATTGTTAAGCACTCTTGTAATACTCTAGCTCCTTTATTGACTATTTTAATTAATAAATGTTTTTCTGAAGGAACCTTTCCTGATACTCTGAAGGTGGCTAAGGTTCTGCCCATATTCAAAAAAGGAGATCCTAGTCAAGCAGAAAATTATCGACCTACATCGATATTGCCCATATTTGGTAAAATATTAGAGTCTATTCTGAAAGGCAGACTTACGCTGTATTTTGAAAATTTTAAAATTCTGGCTAGTGAGCAGTACGGATTTAGAAATAGCTGCTCCACTATAACTGGTGTTTTGGAAGTCGTGAGCGACATAGTTCAGGGTTTGGATCGTGGTGAGCTAAGGACTGCTAGCCTGTGTGATCTAAGCCGAGCCTTTGACTGTGTCTCCCACAGAAAAGCTGTTGGATAAGCTGAATTATTATGGTGTTAATGGAGTACCCCATCGCCTCCTTGAATTTTATCTGCAAAATGGAAAGCAAGTCGTTTCAATTCACAGTGGCCTCAGGGCTCAATTTTGGGCCCACTATTGTTCATCATTTACATCAATGACTTTAGCACTGCACTGTCATCCAATAAAAGCATATTGTACGCAGATGATTCTACCATTATTACCTCTGGTATTGACGAAATTTCTGTTAATCAACGCACTGACGAAGCTATTGCGAAGGCCCAAAACTGGTATACCAGTAACAGTCTTAAGTTAAACACAGATAAAACTCAAAAAATTCTTTTAGTTTTAATAATAATCTTATTATGGGAGCACACGTTAAACTTCTGGGTCTTGTGGTGGACGATGGTTTGAAATGGTTTGCACACATTGATATGCTCTGTGCCAAATTAAGTAATCAAATTTATTTACTGAAACAGATAAAAAGGTCTTATGATACGCAAATTTTGGTAATGGTATATTTTGCCAACCTCCATTCCCTGTTAAGTTATGGGACTGTCCTATGGGGCAATTCATCTCATCACGACAAAGCTTTTAAACTTCAGAAGAGGGCCGTAAGGGTCATTGCGGGGATCGGCCCTCTCGAATCATGCAGACCCTTTTTGGCACAGTTTGGGATTATGCCACTTCCTTGCATATACATATATCAAACACTTCTTGAGATTCATAAAAATATAGATAAATTTACTAAGCTGTCGTACAATCACTCCTACGGGACACGATCTTCAAATTTACTATTACTCCCCAGGTATCGACTCGCAAGCTCGGCACGGACCTCTCTAAATATTTCACTATACAATAAGCTTGGCAACTCTGTATAGGACTTAAATTTTTTAAAATTTAAAAATAAATTAAAACATTTTTTATTACAAAAATATTTTTATTCTGTCAAGGAATATATGGAGGCGCCACCAATGAATTAAATTTCATGTATGGACTATTTTTGTATTGTCTATTGATCATATTTTATTTTCCACGTTTGTAATATTGCGTTTTCTGTCTTATACCTTTAAATTTTATTTATGGTTACTTTGGTGACTTTTGTGACCTGCAACAAACATGTCAAATAATTGTATATCTATCTATCTATCTATCTAGCATGGCGACAGGTTAGTATTTGGGCGAATAACAAGTTTATGTCCATATTATACAGAACGGTAGAAAGTTTGGAAAATGTTTTGTTAGGAATATTTAAAGAATATAAGTATAGTGTATTACTTTCACTAGTAAAAAGTACCCTTAAAAAAAATTAATGTACTATGGTATATTGGACAAAACTAACAAAAACTGATAAAAATACAAACTTCACGTAAATGCAAGTTTACCACATGATTTTCCTATAGGCTCTTTAAAATTTAGTTTAAAATCGACATAAATTTCTTAATTTTAGTACATGCATGGTGAGGATTTTATATTTTCATCATTCAAAAATATGTTAATGACCACAAATACAAATGTTGAGACATAAGTTTTAGTTATATTTAAAGAAAGCAAGTAAAAGTTTCACCACGACTTAATTTTTAAAATATCATTTTTAATTACATCATATAAAGACTTATTTGTATTTTTGTTATTCCACAAATTTGTTGTGTTATCCAAAAACATTGTAAATTTTTCTTTTAAATTAAGTAAAGTTAATTTATTAATATATAATAAAAATAATTAAGGTCCAAGCAAAGAACCCTGAGGAACACCACCTTTTTAAACAAGACGACTTGAACCAATTAAAGGGACACATCGAAATCCGTAAATCTTAAGTTTGTTTTAACCAAGGAAGTTTAAAGGTGTATGGAAGTCCAATGCTTTGGCCCATTCGATCAAAAAATGTCCAGCCCAGTATGAAAATAACTGTCAGAGTTGGCCCCGCCGATTCTGCGCAATAACAAAATTCCACGAAATAATTTAATGTGTTCCCTACTTACACACTGATAAATCAGTGTGTAGTTAGGCAACACATTATACTTTTATGAGAGCCGTAGTACCGTTTTTGGTCTTAGATTGTCTAAGGTTTTTGGTGCAAGGGCGCGCCCGGCGCGTATAAAACTATATCCGCGCTGTACCGTCAACCGTCGTCGTCTCATCATTTGTCATTTTCGTTGTGGTTTGTGCCCTTTGCGCCGTATTAGTTTAGATTGTTTTGCTTTGTGTGAGTACCTATATTTTGTGCTTGCAGAAGTTTTTTGGATTGATAAAAACCTTCTTATTTTAGTGATTAGTGTTTATTAAATTGTGACTATAATTTTGTGTTTATTGTTTGTTACTTATAATATCGTAACAAAATGATTAGAGGTTGTATGATTTTGTCTTGCAAATCCAAGGGTAACATACCCGGCATTTTTTACTTTAGGTAAGTATTTCTTATACTTAAATTAGGTGCTTCTTATGAGACGTAACGTTAGGTAACCGAAAAAATAATAATATATCAATTATGAATAACAGAATAACGAAAATTTCATGGAAATAGCAGTGACACAAGTAAGGCAATATTAACTATCTTTTAGATGATTTTCACAATGTTTGTGTATTTCTGTGGATTATTAAAAAGAAATAAGGTTAACATTTAGGTACTTTAATTTTTTAAAATAATTTAGTACATTTTTTTAAAGGATCAAAATTATTAATTACTGGGCAGACCAGGCAAATTTTAATATATACAGGTCCCTCTTAATAAATGAAAGAAAGTACAATTTTATGTTAAAGTTCCTTTTTGCTTTTTCTGTATTTGTTTAAAAGAAATTCGATTTTTGGTTTCTTAAACTTACATTATCAACTTTTTAAGCTCGACACACTGTAGACACATAATATTTAACGGATACTGTTACAATGGATACCTAGGTACCAAAGGTTACTAAACATTTTTAACCACTGTTATTCTGTCTCATGAATGTTTGTTATTAGTGAAAAGTATTGCCTAAAAAGCAGTTATAAAAATTTTCACTTTTTAATGTACAACCAGAATCTTAGGATTAGATTAAACTCATTTACACTATCTTGCCCTTCTTTTATCACAAAATTGGTGATAAGTACATGAAACTATCATACAATGTTTGAAATGTATTTTACAAAATCGTGTTTTTATTTATTTACAAAGATTTTTGGTAAAAATACAAAACTCACAAAAATTTCGACCATTTAAATAGAAGGCTTCTTTCCATATTATATCAGATGATATAAAATCCAATGTTACAAAATATTTTTAAATATTCTATGGTAGTATCCGTTAATAACCAACAATTTTGTGCAAAAAGTAAAAAAAACACAGTGAATGTTGAATTTGACATTTGATGATGTCAACTTTATAGATAGTAACAAAGAATTATGGAATTCCGGCTCTGACCTACTATTTATTGCGCAAACTCCGCGGGGCCAACCCCCTATTCCCGCTGCCTGCACGCCTGGACAATTTTGTTCTACAGTATTGGGCTTCCATACACCTTTAAACTTCCTTGGTTTTAACGGAATAGGATAATTTACATCGATCAAAAGCTTTAGATAAATTACAAAAAACAACAGCTGCTAAATCGCTATCATTTAACGGCGTATGAAGATGTTCAAAAAAAGAAAATATTGCATTATTTGTTTTTTTTTCTATTTTGGAACCCAAATTTATTCAAATGTAACATTTTATGTTTATTAATAAAACAAATGATTCTACTTTTAACAAGTTTTGTAATTATTTTAGAAAGAGTAGTTTATAAATTAATAGGTCCGAAATTGGAAAAAAAATAAAAGATTGAATGACAAACATATAAAAATATATTTTTATTAAAACGGCAGTATGAAAAAAATTGATTAGATTGCACGCCACAAAAACTTTTTCCAATCAATAATTCGCTTCTAGCAATTTAAATAACGATATCCTTCCCTAATGTAAACTATAACAAGAATTACCACAAATTTCCGCAAATTACTGCTAAACTATTTTCTATTATTATTTACAGTTAGGTAACACCTAATTTAAAAGTTATAAAATATAATCTATGGTATTATACTATCTTAAGAACCCTAATAAGTGTTAAAAAAATTTATTCAACTACAACATTATAAGGTATTTTTACTGTAAAAATAATAAAAATAACAAATTTACAGAGATATATAAAAAAAATGTTACAATAATAAATAATTAATACTTTGAATGGGTAACAGACGTCAACGCCATCTGCTGACCAAAGGGCGAAGCATACTCCTCTCAACTTACGGTGTCGCCGAGATGATATAATGTTACAAACATTTGAACATGTACGCCCCATACTTGTACGGACTGTTAACAATAGGCTATTTGACACCATTGAAAATAAGCTTTAAATTGTGGTCATCCTATCAGATAATAGTATAAAGAAGCATATTTCTCTATAATATAAAGTAAAATAGGCATATTTATTGCAAAATTACGTATTAAAATTTAAATATTTTTGAAATTAATTCAGCGACTGGAACGCTCTGTGATTGGTTACAACTTTGGTGACGTCACTTGCAAGTAAATAAATGTCACAAGCTTTATGTTGTGTGTTTTTAGGTGTTATTTTCGATCTTTAACTATCTAAATAACTGTTTCTTGACCATTTTCATATAAAAAACATTTTCAAGTAACATAATTATCCGTTTTGTATCTTAAAATGGAAATAAATCTTGTGCAAGCCGATAACAGAAACCTACCTGATATAGACGCATTTATGATTGTGCTTTTCTTTAAAAATAGCACTGAATACTATGCTGCAGAACTCAAAAATGTAAAATTAGCTGTGTAAATACCTCTAAAAAATTATTTATTTACGTGTTCATCATTCAGTATTTCTCAAAATCTTATTGTAGGTTATGTTTATGGAGTGTACAAATATAAGTAGTACCATCTCTTAGGGGAGACGAATTGAAAAAGTGCTTATTTTGTATTTCGTGTAATTTATTATATCGTTTTCATCTGCAATTTAATAATAATACCGTAAATTATAAAAAGAGAAAGTACTAACTTGCTAGCTTTTTAACTTCTAGAACAAACAAAATTATTCTAATCCAAGAGTTAGGTTATACTTTAAAGTGTTTATAAGTTATCTAAAGGTAATATTTTTTTGTATATAAATCGATAGTTATTTAAAGCAGGATATTTGTATACTTACATTAAAGTGATCTTCACACATAAAAACATTTGAATGAGATACAAAGCTGTTTGGATCTCTCAAGCTAATTGTAACCAAATTTTTCGCCTTTTAGGAATTGTTAGGACAGATATA
>JAHBCN010021019.1:0-14678 GCA_019359885.1 Listronotus oregonensis | reverse complement strand
ATTAAAAATAGTAATAAACTCGGGCTTTAAGGAATTTGGGGACATTTTATGTCTTGGTTTTTTGTTATTTTTTATTTTTTTCTATTTTCTAATTTAGGTCGCAAATTACTCCAATAAAATAAACTTATTACTAAAATAAATACAAAATTCATATTATTCAAATTTTCAAAAAGGAAAATTTTTAAAATTCGTTAATTTTGCAATTCTTTCTGTTTTTAATTTAAAAAAAATTTTTTTTCCCCTTTAAAAAATTCTACGATCCAGTTTTGGGGTTGGGGATGATTTTTAAAAAGTGTGGTTTAAGGGTTTAACGAACATAAGATGTATAATTTAAACTGTCAAAATTTTTTTTAAAAAAGTTACCAAATTTTCCCTTTTTCCGGCTAAAAAATATTTTTAACGGTTTTTTTTCCATATACATCAGTGACGTCTCAGTGCCGGTTCGTGAAGTTGTACCAATCCCCGAGAAAAAAAAGGTTGGTTTATTATAAAACTTACAAAATCAAAACGTTGATTATCAGGCACAGTCACTTCAGTCTTGTTTTAGAATCAATTCCGTCCTAAACAATTTTCTTTCCCCCAAAAGTTTTTTTTCAGTTTAGAGGGGAGTGTCGGATCGGTTTTTTTGCTCTGGTACCACTTTTCCCCCGGGAAAAAAAAAATTTTTTTTTACAAAATTTCTTTCTATCTGTAGAATTTTTTTTCAGTTTTCCCAAAATCTGTCCCTTTAAAATTAAACCCCCCCAAAAAAATATTTAAAAAAAATTGCAATTATGTAAGCCAACTACGCGGTTTGATTTTAATATGCCTATTGCGATGACGGGCCCCAAAGGGGATGTTTTTTCCGTCATGTTCACGTTAAATACTACCTGAAAGCATTTGGGGTCAAATTTTTTTTGGAGAATTTAAAACCGAAAATAAAAAACCT
Source organism: Listronotus oregonensis (assembly GCA_019359885.1). NCBI lineage: Eukaryota > Metazoa > Arthropoda > Insecta > Coleoptera > Curculionidae > Listronotus > Listronotus oregonensis. The sequence goes on along the minus strand of JAHBCN010021019.1, from coordinate 13,750 downwards.
TTTTCTAACCCCAAAACCCCAAACCAAAATTTACAATTTTTCAATCTATGCGGCATTTTCCTGAAAACCAGAGTTCTTATATTTTTAAAATGTTCTTATATTTTCTTCGTTTGGGTAGTATGCGGAATTCTAGCTCAAACGGTGTACTGCTTACGGTTTCCCGCATTTCGAGATCCTTCACGTAACTGGGGCGGCCCGGGAAATTTTTAAAAAAAACCCGAAAAACTTAAAAAAATCAATCCCCCCTAACCCCTTTTTTTTTTAAACCCGGGAAAAACAACCAAAAAAAAAGTATAAATTCGAGAATATTTAAGCTGAGGGGATGATAAAAATTATGTTTTCTAAAGATGCGCTTTTTTTTGGGAAAATTTTTAAAGGGTCAAAAACCCATTTTTTTTTTTTTCCCCCCCCGAAAGGGGCTTTATTTTTTCAAACCATCTTTCCCCAATTTTTTAAAATTTGGTTTGCTCTACGGTGTCATAATTCTCCTTCCGTTTCTTTTTTCATCCATGGCTTATTTACCGATATATGTTTTTAATGTATTTTTTTTTTATCTTTGTTATTCAGTTATGGCAATTAAAGCTTTGTAAAACAAGCCACTTTGCATAATACTACATCCTTTAAAACCCCCCCAAAAAACCCCCTTTTTAAACCCACTTTATTAATTAAGTAGTTTTAAAAAAATTTTAACCAAAACAGTTTTTTTTTTTTTTATTAACAAAAGAAAGGGGGAAAAACCCAAAAAAAAAAAAAAAGGGGGTCAATTAAAAGTAAAACTTTTTAAAAAACCTTTTAAATTTATAAAATTTTTTATCACAAAGAAAAATAAGATAGCCAAAAATTTTTAAAATCCTGAAACCCACCCAGTACTAAACTGGCCGGCAAAAAAATTTTAAAAAAAATCGGTCGGCTAGTCCGTTCTGCGCATGATTTAAGACCCAAGGGAGATTCCCCCCAGGCACGGACACATTTTTTTCGCCCATAAAATCTAACTTTGAACCGAAAAATCTAAACCAATTTTCCCGTAAATATAAAGTAAAAATATGATTTTGGGAATTCCAAAAACCCCCAATGGGGTTTTTCCTTTTTCTTGGTATTTTCTATTGTAACTTTTTTAATAATCCATCTTTCCATAAACACATTTATACTGGGAAACCACTTACTTTCAAATTATAAGGCAAAAGGTTTAAATCAGTTAAATAAAATCCGCACTATTTTTCCCAAAAATAAATTTTAGGAATGTATATATGTTACAGGACAAGTAGATTTTTCAGTAAGAGTTAACATGACCTAGGTAAAGTCGACTCTTACTGGTCTTTTTAGTAAAAGATGACTAAAAGCAAAAAGTGATAAATTTTTATCAACATTCACTAGTCAGAATTGACTATACCCAAGGAAAGTATGGGTAAAGGTACTGCCTTGAATTAGTATAAGTTGACTTTTTGCAAGGAAAAACGGTCTACTACCTTATGAAAAAAAAAAAAAAAGAAAAAAATTTTTTTAGTACAGATTTTATTAAAAAATATTTATTTTTAAGGAAAAAAACCCCCCCCTTTTTTTAGACTTCCCATTTTAAAGGGGGTTTTCATGTTAAAAAATAATTGGGGAAAATAAGTCGCTTTAACTAACCGTAAAACTGGGGCCTTTAAATTTTTTTTTAAATTTTTTTCCTAGGGGAGAAATTATTAACAACATTTTAAAATTTTTTTTTGGGTAGCAACATCTCGAAATCAGTTTTTAAACCACAGCGGTAAGTTAACTCTTAAAAATAAAGTTGATCTGCCATTTTCCCAACCCTTTCTGGTATTTTTTTAACAGTTGACTTTCCCCCAAGCAGAGTCAACTCTCCCTAACAATCTACTTTTCCTATAAAAATATATAAAAATGAACCTTTTTAAAAAAAAATAAATTATAAAAAGCTGGCTCATTAGAAGGTGCGTTTAAACAGGACTTAAATCAACCTAAATACTAAACCGGGGGAAAACCCGGGAAATTATACTTTTTTAAAATGTATAGGATAAAGCATTTAGGGTTAAAAAGAGTAATGAGGAATATTTTAGCAATATAAAAAATAATTTCCTTTCTTTTCGGCAAACCAGATTTAAATGGTAATGGGAAAAAAATTAACCCAATGTGGTGAATTTAAAAAAATATTAAGGGGGTTTAAAAGTGACTGCAAAAAAACCCCGCATCCTGTCCAGTCCAAAAAAGTAATTTTTTAAATGTCTTTTTTTTAACTATTTTTAAGATCCCTTGAAAAGAAACATTTTAAAATTGAGATTGTTCCATTATTTTTAAATCATCGGGTATTTCGTTTTTTTTATTTTTAAATTTATTCCCGGGGTGGAGTGCATTCATATTTTTAAAAATTAAAGACCTTATCTTCACTAAAAGGTTTAATTTATTAGAGAACCCAACGCGTTTCGGTTAAACAACCATTATCAAAAGTTAAATAAAGGAAAAGATTTTTTTTAAACCCTTTAAATTTTGGAAAAAAAAAACCAAACTTACATTTTTGGCCCCCGAAGTTCGTTGTCTATTGTTAGATTAGATTAGTTTCCTCTTACCCCTTTTTGGCCGGTGTCGGCCCTCTTCGTTCCCCGGGGGCTCCCTGGGTGGTACCCAGGCAAAGTGGTTTGTTTGCAAGCCGATTTTTTCCAGGGGCCCCCAACAGCCCCCCTGTTGAAAATTTTGGAAAACGGGGATGGCCAGGGGTTCCGTCTGAATAAACGACGAGGGTTTTTCCCTTTTTCTTTAATCACCGGCACAAAGGCCATTTCCGCTTGAAAACCGTGGGGCATGCTGACCAAGACTTAAGGTTATCTTTTCTGAAGGCTTGTCCCGAGCCGCCACCCCTTGTTGGTCTTGACCCAAACAAAAAATATGATCGGTTTGATTAGAGGGCCGTCTTTCCAGTCCTCCCTATCTGGTATGAAAAACCGAAAGTGTCTGTTGAAGATGAATTGAGGGGGACCTATCCTAGGGCTTTCCCAAACAATAAGCTGACCCCCTTGGTCCTCCTCATTTCCCATCTGAGGCCCCGAATCAATAATGACCCGACCTCGTTTTGTTTATATTGTTAGTTCTTAATAGGTGGGAAATTTTGTAAAATGATGGTGTTTCGGCCGCGGTTTAACATGTGCCAAAGTGATGTTTTTTGGGGTTTTATATTTTCAATGCCCACAAAAGTTTTTAAACATTTTTATTTTTTGGGGCAAAAAACTGACCCGATAATGGGGGTTTAACCGAAACGCTCGGTTTCCCAATGTTAAATCTTTAAGAAAGATAATGTTTTTGGGTTAACAAATGGGTTTTTGATTTAAAAAACTAGAAGGAAGACAAAAAATAATTTTTATTACAAACTTTTTCTATCAAGGGCCATTTGTATAGCTTCGGACCATTTCATAAATTTTTTGACCATTATTTTGTCATATCTTCTTTGGTATTATGGTAATTGATAGTTTGGGAATACTACTTCCGTTTTGTTCTACAAAAAATAAATTTTTAATTACTTAAAAACAACGGCTTTAGAGATTTTAAAAAATTTTTTGCACGAAAAGAGTAACATTTAAAATTATACAATGGTATAATTTTTACAAAAAATGTTTAATTTGTCCACCTCTTGCTCGAATAAATGTTTTTAATTTTTGTTTTAATAAAAATAACATTTTTGTAAAAATTACAACAATTTTTTTTAATTATTAGCTTTTTCGTACTACTCATATTTAAAATTAAAATATCTCGAAAACCGTTAAGTTCTTTAAGTTTATTTAAGTACTTTTTTTAGTAGAATGAAAGAGAAAATAAGTATTATGTGGAAGATTATTAAAAATTTTGTTACAAAAGAGTTCTGACGAAATAATTGTAAAAAAAAAGAATAAAATACCCGAAACTGCGCTACTAGTTCAAAGTAGTAACAAAAGTTCATCATCAAAAATTATATTTTGATCAATGTTTTGGCTTTACTAACTTTTATCCAAATGGAAAAGCCAGGTTTAAAAAGAACTGTAATTTCTAAATTTTTAAAATTTTTCTTTCACACCTTGTGTATTAAAAATAAAACCATTTTGGAGGAATGTTTCTATAACATTGTTGTTTTATTGTTACCAAAGAAATATTCCATTGGAAAACTTATTTTTTAAAACACCCCCTATGTAGTTTTACCTTGTCGTTATTCTTCTATATACAAAGTGGATTTAAATATGACGAAGTGTTTTATTTTTTAAAACAAAATAAATGGCCTTAGTGAATAAGAAACACAAACTAAAAAATAATGTTTAAAGAGTTTAAAACACTACAAGGAATCCACCTTATTTAAAACCCAGGTGTTTATTCGTGCGAGATATCCGAAAACTTTGACAACCCTTGCCAATAAAAACATTTCTATCCTTAAATATCCCAAACCTTGCAAATGTGTGTTGATTGCGTCAAGAAATTAATTTATTCCAATCTGCAGTACCAAAAGGTTTATCCATGATGAAGCAAAAACGGTGATGTCAAGATGAACATAAGAGATTTTTAAATTGCTTATTTACTTCGACAAAATCTGAGTTCATTATTTTCTTCAAAATAAAAACGGTTAGGTCTACAGAGGACGGGGTAAAAGTGATGTCCTTTTAGACAGAGAGCTAGAGCTGAAACACCATCGTCATCAGTAATATGGAGTTTCTCCTGTAAAACATGTTCATTTAGTATTGTTAATTATGTTCCCTTGCAGGCTGGCTATTGGATACAGGGGGTAGTAATAAGGGGTAAAAGTGCAAAATTTTTGGGAAAAAAATCGTCATTGATAATATGTCAACCATTTTGGCCACTTAAGGTTGAACCCATAAGGTGTCTAAATCCAAAAGGGCTGACAGTAAAACGGGGCTTATCCCGGGTTTTTAACAGATGTTTTTTATTGAAGTCAATATTTAAGGGGCAATTTTGAGTCCATTTTAAGAAGAAAATTTCATATGAACGTATGTCCCTACATTCTGAGTTTTGAGAAACAGGGAGCTAAAATTTTTAAAAGTAAATAAATTATTATTTATATCAGTAATACAACTTTAGATATTTTAATTAAATTTGGCATACGTGTACTATGCATAAAAAGACATTTTTTAGTGTACTACATTCTTTTTTATTTCCACCAGTGGCAATGACCGAAATGATTTCGTTACTGATTTCTCTTAAAATAAAAAATATTTTTTAAATCCCTAATTATTTATAATCAAAGTTGATTACTTGATTTTTTTCATTCCGATTCAAGGTTTTCGCTTAAAAAAATAAGAACCAATTCTCTGCATGATCATAACGATATAGGTAAACAATATCACCATGCAAAGAAATATCTAGATTTAATTTTTCTAGGAGATAACCGTACGTCGGACTAAAAAAAATATGAGCAGATTTGATCTCTGGACTTTTTTAATGACGATGATTTTTCGGCTCCAGCTCCTAGACCATTTATTACTTTTTGTTGCTTACTCAAAAAGTTAAACCCGCATTCGGTTTAAAACAAAGAATTGTTTAGTCAAATATGTCATTTTGTTAAAAGATTATGATCGACTTCATTCTGCCCAGCCAGGTTAACCTTACATACAATGCTTGCTATGGAAAAATATCAAAAATCAAAGTATTTTTCTTTTGGTAATCGTAAATAACCCTTTGACACTAGTCACTTGACCACTATTATGGAGGCAAATTTGAATTATGTAATATGAAATGTCAGAAAGTAAGGTTAGGAGTTATATGACAAAAATTACTTGACAAAATTTTTACAGTTTTTTTAATCAAGTTTTATTTTACATACTATTTTAATGTTTTAATTTTTTTAAAGTTGCGAATAAATATTTTAAAAAAAATAGTTTTTAAATTTATAAATTTAATATATATATATATATATATATATATATATATATATATATATATATATATATATAATATATATATATATATAATAGTAACTATTGAAAAAAAATTAGAAGAGTGCTACGTTTGCCGATTTTTTTCTTGTTAATAGGCAAATGATTTAGAAAAGCTTGAAGATGAAAAAAGGCTTGATTAAAAATGTTAGCCTGTTTTAAATAAAGTTAAAAACTTAAATGTTGTTGCGTCTATCTTAATTTTACCCTAATAAAAATAAGAGAGTTTATATAAATCTCAAAAGAAAAAATAAAAGGATAAGAAATTTTTAAAAAAATGCAATTTTCGATATTTATTTTATTGTTTTTTACCCTAGTGCATTTTATAAATAAAAAATTATTTAAAAAAAAACATTACCTAAATTGTTTCTGGGGGAATTTCAAGCATGGTCGATTCTTAAAGTGGAGCATAATACTATAATACAGACCGGAAACCAGCGCAATTCCAAATATTTAATATGATTTCTATCTGGACCCAACCGAGTGTGAATCTCCGACAGGTAAAGAACCGTAAATAAAATCCAAAGCTAAGTATAAATTTTGCAGAAAAGCTAACAAATTTAATAGCAGCTGTATTACTTTAATAACCGTTTGCCCCGAAAGAGTATTTTGGGTATTATTAAAACGTAAAAAATCTAAGCTTGAATTTACACTCTACTTTTTAATAAACCTCTTGGTTAAAATAGAGTAAACCATAAATGTTTCGTTATGTTAACAATACATGCATAATTAATTTACGAACAATGTATGTTTTAAAATTATTGCTAATAGTAAGTTAAATAAAAAACTAATAATAATAAAATTTTTAAATATATTTTCCCGTAAATGAAAACTCTTTACCCCTGAAAGAACAAATCATACTGGAAGATAAACAATATAAAATTTATATTTTTAATTTTATGCTTCGGTATATAGCTTAAAACAGCTAATAAATAATTAGGTATTAAGCGGGTAATCAATAACATAATCCAGTTTAATAATGTGTTTAAGACCCATAGAGACCCGTCTAGGCAAAATGTGAAGAAGTGCTTTTTATTCTCATTCCATAATATCTTTTACTTATATTTGTACTACCAAAGTTTCACAAGCATGCGACCTACAATACCCCACACCTGCCCTATCGGAGAGAGATCATAAGATATTAAAGGTCATGGTAAGCGGCTAATGTAGTGTTGATGTATGAAGCCTACGATTACTCTGACCATATGTGGTCTGGCATTATTTTGCTAACCATTGGGGTTGGTGATTGTCTTAAAAAATTAAAGGATATGTAGTGTCACCACTTCCTGAATGTACCAAAAGACCATCATATTACCGCTTATAAAGACTGCTAATATATTCAACAGCATTTCATTTTATTACACACACAATATAATAATACCAACCTGTATATTACGTTTTTCACCATATTACCTTCTTATCAAATCCCGACCATTATGCATACCTAACCAGAAGTAACATTTATTAGTAAATATCACTTGGTTTCATTTCTGGTGACACTGAAGTCTGTGTCTGCACCATAGTTTAAAGAATATACATTATATGAGTTGCGTCACTCGTGGCGGCTCTCAAAACGCACCCGTCTTATCCTCCCCTGTCCAGTATATTCATACCAGTCGATGGTGTGAAGACGACTAATATGCAGTGCGCCAGAACTCGTTTTGCTGTAACCGTGTGCTTTGTTATATCGTGTCCCTAAGAAGTTGTTGAATATGTGTGGTAATAATATTTGTTCAGTGGATAATTGTGAAAGTAGAATAAAAGGCGATTTATCATTTTTTAGATGCCCAAAGGACCATATAAATACAAATCATATAGATTAGACTATTTTATTGGTATTTGTATTGAAAATATATGAAACTTTTAAATGGCAAGCTTGGTAAAGTGCTTTGGGATTCACTGAGTTTCATAAATTTGCTAATTATACGCTAGAACAATGTCAGAACCCTATTAGAGTTTGTGCTTTGCATTTTTAAGATAGGGATTTTTCAAACCCTTTTAGGAGTAGCATTCATTCATATACGATTTTATCTGTAAGTTTACCCAGTGAGCCTCCTAGAAAGAGAGTAAATTTTAACATTTGTTCTATTGAAAACTTGAGTCAAATTACCCATATGTTCCTTTTAATGTATAATTAGACCATCTTAAAAGTGTTGTTCTCATGTCTGGGGAATGGCGTCTCCCACAATTCTTAGCATTCTTGATTTCATTTAGAAAAGGGATATTCAACTTATTAATAATTCCATGCTTACAGGTTATTGGTGCGTGTACTCTATTAGTTTTCATAACACAAAATAAGTTCTTTAAAAAGTGAAACATGTTTTATTAAAATATATTTGTAAATAATGCATTTATTGGTTTAATTTACTTCACATTATTCACAAAATGGTCATTTTGCATGATACTTTCAATTCACTAGTGGCATAAGTAATTGCAACGTGGTTGCTAAACCCGCAAAAGGTGATTGTTACTAGAAGAACGATTTCGCGGAGACAAAAAAATATAAGGTAACGGACTATTTATGTATACATTTTTATTTATTTATTTGTATAGTGTAGCAAGTACGGCCAGTTGTAGTTCTAGGGATAATTATTAATGGGTAATAGAGACAAAAAAAAAAACATTTATTTACAATGACTTTGGTGACCATAAACAAATATTATCAACATTATACTAATAGATCTTGTTTAGAGGAAACGCTTGAATAAATTGGTATCGTTTACACAAATATCCCCTAAAATTTTTTGGTCGGTTCGCGATCATGGTATCTTTGAAGCCAAAACATCAAATGTTTATATGGAAGTGACTTAACTTATATATTGTATATTCTCTAAACTACGTCTGCACCATTAAAATTAGGTGTGTTAATGTTTAGGAGTAAATGGCATCACCCATTGGTGAAGGTAAGAAAAAAGCTAAAATATTCTGATTCGGCAAAACCCTGTACGCGCATCGACAATGGTTTCTGGTTTTTACAGTCTCTGATTCGCAATCGCAGAATTCAAACTAAAGCAATTTCTAAGCGCTAAAAATCTTAGTTGGTGATCCTGGCTCTGTTTTTCCTCTGAGACGTCAACCTTCTTGGATCCATATGTAATAACACCTTAAAGTGTAACGTACAGATCGGTTTGCTTTTTTCTCAGGTGTTCTAAAAAAAAAAGTTTAGAAATACTTCCATACTTCAAAAATACACTTTTACGACACTACCAAATGGGGGGAAAATACTCCATGATCCCCCAAGGTTAAAGACGATGAGGACGGCTTATTACCCCACTGCTTCCCGTAAAAGATCTGTAGCTTTCATTCTCATATGTGTATTGGTCGGAGGTCAAATAAAAAGTAATTATTTTGGTTAGCAACATGCAAAATTTGTAACCTGTTTTTTTTATCTTTAGTTTCTGTTGTGATAAAAGCAGTATAGTTATTTTTTGCTAAAATCAAATTATCTATAAACTACAGGGTATAAAACAAAATTTATAATATAAACATGGATAAAGAGTGTATGAGCTACCTGCATACATTACTAAACATGCACACATTTTGTTAGCCGTACAAGTTTATCTAAAGTGTAACGGTAAAGTTTCAAAATCCCTGCAGTTCCTTATACGTGCCTACATTTAAATGATTTGGCTTAGGCAGGTATTTCGTGTTGTAATACCTAATTAATTATAATGACAATAAAGTTGTTATTTATTTTATATCGTGATACATAATAGAATCAGTAGAGATTAGAGAACTTTAATTAGAAACTGTTTATGTTGCTTTAATAGAATCAATGTAGTATAAAATAAGGTAAGGATTTATTTTTTTAAAATACAACATCCTGGGAAATTATATAATAATATGCGCTAAAGGACTAACCAATAGAAAAAAATAGTTTTTAGTTATTTTAGGGGGTGTTTCTTAATCAGATACTTGAGATGGTTATGGGTAGGTCCATTTTAACAAAAAAACTTCATAATATATACATATTAAGTGCTAAATGAAATTTTTGAACACCTCCAAAAATCAGTGTACGTTGTTTTTCGGTAACTCATATATTGTTGTCCTCAGAAGGACATATTGTTTGCTGACGTTTCGGCAAAATCACATTTTTCATTTCCAAAGCTTAGTATTTACTGCTACTTGCATCCTCGGTGTGGTTAATTAGCTTACTTTGACCTGTCTGTTTCGCTTGGCTGCGTGTTATTGGGCCTATATTGTCTCTGGTCGTTTTAATTCTGTTGTTTATCAAGGAAATTTTCCAGGTACTTGGCAAACGTTGGCTGTCGCCACAGTTGTTCAAGTTGTCAGGTCTCTTTTTAATTTCAACCGACTCCTTTACAATTTTCTTTGGTAAATAATCGCAGCAGGCAAGCATCTTAGTGTTGGGAAAATCAATCTTGTGTCCGGTGTATATGATGTGGCGTTCTAGAAATTGGATCAGCATTTATATAAAAATTCTGAACGGTTGTACATGTATAAAAACAAAGATAGAAATGTTTCTAAAATGTCTAGGTTATTTTACTGTGGAACGTAAAAAAAGGTGGATATATAGATATTTATCAGTACGTATTATAGAATATATATCAAAAACACCATTTGCGTAAGGTTATACCGCAAAGTCAAAACGCATCAAATTAAAATACCAAACCAAATTGATATTATTTTTTTTTTCTTAATTCATACTTTGGTTTGATGAAAAATTCGCGCTCTCAAAATAGTTTGCATAAAGACTGTTGCATTTTAAAAATAACCTAAAAAAAATTAATTAAATTTTTTTAGATGTGATTCTCAAATTAAAAACACAAAGGGGTTTTTTTTTTTTTGGTTCAATTTTTCTCCTCCTGGCCTAATAATTAACCGGGCATTTTTTAAAATCGCCAGAATGGAAAAGGCCCCGAAAAGGGGGGTTTTCCCCGGAAAAAAATGGAAGGCCCAAAAACCCTCTTAAGTCTGGTTCATTTTTTTTAAAAAAATGTTCTTTTTAATTTTGCATTTTTACCATTATGGAACTACTCAAATTTAAAAAAAACCCCAAAATCGTTCTGGAGGGTTTTGGATGCGAACTCGTTTTGGCTTTAGAAGGCTCTGGGGTTTTTGGGGGGGCGGGTTAAATGCATGAAAAAATCCCCCCCCCAAAACCCCGGTTTTGGGTTCGAACTCGATTCTGGCATTAGCCGGGGGAGGGGGGGGCCCTTGGGGTGTCCGGGGAAATTTAAGAAAGGGGACCCCCGAAAAAAACCCCAAATCGTTAATGGGGGTTTTTTGGTGACCCAAAATTTTTATACACTAGATTTCCTTTTGGGGTTGTCTGGGGGGTTTTGCTTTTTGTCAAAAAATAATTTTAAAAGATTTTTTTTTTTAAAATTTTTTTAAATTTTAATAAAAAAATTATATTTTTTTTTTTAAAAATCACATTTGTTATTTGAAAAAAATATTTTTTTTTTAATTTTTGTTTTTTTCCTTTTCCTTTCCCTTTCCCCCACCAATCCGAATTAATTCGCATCCCCAAAACCCCTGGAAAATTTTGGGGTCATATAATTCCCCGAATGCCCCCCCGAAAAAACCCGAGGAACCCCAGCACCCCGGTAATTTTTTGGAGGATCGAGTTGGCATCCCCCCTCGATAACGATTTTGGGAGCGAATTCGGAACTGAGTTCCATCCCAATTCCCCCCGGACCCCCCCGACCACCCCGAGCATACCGGGAAAATTTTTTCCAGAAAAAAAGTTCGGCCCCCAAAACCCCCGAGTAACAGTTTGGGCGTTTTCGGGCATGCTGCCATTTCAACCCCAAAATTCCCCTCACGGACACTCCGAAGTACCCCACACACCCGGGAATTTTGCCAAAAATCAGTTCGGCAGTTCCGAAAATTCCCTAGAACTTTTTCCAAATTTTTTTTCAGTTTCGTCGTTCCAAATGTAAGTAATGACAATTAAAAATGCTTTTCCGGCAAACCAAAAAAATGTGCCATCTTCCTAGAGTCATTTTCTGGGCCTTTCCCCTGAAACAAAAAAACCAAACCATATCTGCTGGCTCAAAATTCCCCCCTATTTCCCAACTTCCCTGGTATTTTTTTGTTGGTTTGTCCCAAGAGGTTGCATTATTGCACCTTGATTTTTTTGGGGGTTTTTTTTTTTGTGCAGCTTTTTTTCTGTCGATCGGAAAATTTTTGGAGCTTGGTCTTTTATTTTTCCCAAAAAATTTCCGTTATTCCTTTTCGAGGGTTTTGGGGTTTATTTCTCTTTTTTTGGGGATTTTTTTTTTTATGCGCGGGGAACTTTTTGTTTTTTGGCCAAAAGGTGGTCTTTTTCTGTCGTGACTGAAAGCGGGGTCAGGGGGAAATGCGACAAAATGTTGAAGCGGGTGGTGGTGTAATCAGCATGGGGTATCAAGTAAAAGGGTTTAGGAAACTTTTTCCGGATCCATCATTTTTTTTTTTAGGGAGCAAGAAGGGTACTTTCTTTTTTCCTTTTTTTATGGTGAACTTGATTTTTGGATGTATTTTGTTGAGGTGATCTAGAACTTATTTTTTCCCATGGCTACATGAAAACGTATTTTGGCGAACCCCCAACTTTGGTTTTAAAGCAGCTGTTTTTATGACTATGGTCTCGAAATGTTCCATAAACAAGTTTGGCGGGCAGGCGGGGGAGGTGATCTCACCAGAAACTGCAACTTACCTAAAACCCCCTTAAAAAAAAATAAGGGGGAATATTTAGCTAAGGAAATGATTTGTTCCACACGTGTTTAAACTCCTTTTTTTAAATTTTTTGATTTTTAAAAAAAAATGAAATTTGTTGATGGGGGATTTTCGAAATTTTTGGTTTTAAAAATTTTTTTTAAATAAAAATAATACACATAACTATGTTGAAAGTAATTTTAGTAAAACTTAAAACAATTAAATACCCCCGTTTTCCCTTTTTTTAAAAAAAATAAAATTTCATTTAAAAAAACTTATATGTCGTTTTGCAAAACATCAAAAAAAATCTAAGGTTTTTGTATTTCCCAATTTTTAAAAAAATTTTTGAAATAAAATTTTTTTTTCCCCTTTTATTTTCATTTAATTTTCCAAAAGGGGCAGATTGCCACTAAAAGAATGGGGGGGTTTTTTTTATTTTATTTTTTTTTTTGTTTTTTTTTTTTGGTCAGGGATCGTCATAAAAAGCCTAGGCAAGCACATTAAACCCCACCCTAAAAGCAATTTATTTTAAAAACTTTCCCGGGGACAAGAACTTACAAAACCAAAGTTATAATAAAAAAAAAATTTGTTTTAAAACTTTAGCACCCTGTATTCCAAAAGTTAAGACCTGTGGAACATATATCAACAATTTTTTTCTTTATACGAACCCAAAAAAACCACCCCAAAAATTGCAAATTATTTAAAAAACCTCTTTATAAAATTAGACAATATTTTTTGAATTTTTTAAAGGGGGGGTTCTGTTAACAAGACCCACTCAGCCAGCGAACCCAATTGAAAGTTTTAAAAACCCAACCCACATAAACCTAATTTTGATTGATTGATGCTAAAGTTTCTGTAATGTAATGAACTTTTATTCGATTGGTAAATTTGTGCCTGACGAAAAAAAATTAGTCCCAGTCTCCCCTTTTTTTTAAATTAATAATCCCAAAAACATTAAGTATTAGTTCTGCCATAACTTTATTCTTATTCATTTAACTTTAAAAAGATTGACCAATCTACAAAAGGAAAAAAAATAGCACAAAACCAACGATGCGAATATTATTTCCCCTTTTAAATAAGATGACTTTTTTATTATTTTGACCCAAGAAATTGTTTTTGCTCTGTGTCCCATTACTTTTGGGACACCCCGAAAAACTTTTATCTAAAAAACCGTATACATTTAG
>JAHBCN010021018.1:0-14455 GCA_019359885.1 Listronotus oregonensis | reverse complement strand
AAGGAAAAAAAAAAAGGGTTTTTATTCTTTTAAAATTTTTTGCAATTTTTTTTTTTTTAAATAATTTGTTTTATTTTCTTAATAAAATTCGGAAAAGAAAAAATTAAAGATTTTTTTTAAATAAAATTTAAGTATTTTAATAAATTTTTTTTAAAAAAAAAGTTTAAATTTAGTATTTTTAAATTCATTTTTTGGGGTTTTTTAGAATTGATTTCTAACAAACCCATCATTAAAAAAAACCCAATTTTAGAAAAATTTTTGATTTTGGATAACTTAAACACTATTTATTATTATTTTTTGTTCTCAAAAGTCCCCTTGCTGTTAAAAAATTATAATTTTTTGGGGTTGTTTCTTTTTTTATAGGGGCAAGTAATAAAAACACTAAAAATTCTAGGATAAGATTTTAAATTTTTTTAAAATAAGTTTTTTTTTTTAATTTATTATTTTTTTTCAATTTAAACAAAGCATTTTGGGTTAAGAAACCCTTAAATTATTAAGCAGAGACTGACTATTTCCTTGAATATATCTTTTAACTTCTCATGCACCCTTTCCAATTACTATTTTTAGAAAAAAATTCTAACATTTGAAAAATGTTTTGATTTTGGATAACTTAAACACTATTTATTATTATTTTTTGTTCTCACAAGTCACTTGCTGTTAAAAAATTATAATTTTCTTGAATTTTTTGCTAATTTTTATAGGCAAGTAATAAAAACACTAAAAATTCTAGGATAAGATTTTAAATTTTTTTAAATAAGTATTTTTTTTTTTTAATTTATTATTTTTTTCAATTTAAACAAAGCTTTTTTGGGTTAAGTAACTTAAAATTATTAAGCAGAGACTGACTATTTCCTTGAATATATCTTTTAACTTCTCATGCACCCTTTCCAATTACTATTTTTGAAAAAAATTCTAACATTTTTTCATTTAGGTCAAGAAAACTTAAAAATTTATTTAAAAAAAGTTAATTTTTGCCTTTCCGATCTTATTTCGTAATTTGTTAGAGATACTACGGTAAATTTTAAAAAGTATACCTAATTAATTTATAAGATTTTAAGAATTGTTTAATAATTTTTGTATTATGAAGGATATTTAAAACTAACTCTCTTCTAAAGTGAAACTTTTTTAAAAAATAATTGATTTGGTCTAACCTAAAGTCTATCTCTTATTGTTTTTTGTTCCCACGAAATAGATTTGAATATAAAATAATAATTTTAGTGGATTATTTGCCTATTGTGGTTAGTTGTGGTCAGTTGTAGTAACTTGTCTAGATAAAAAAGGTATATAAATATTTTTAATAAGACGAAAAATAAAGAATAATTTGATTTTAACCAAAAATTTCTGTACAAAAGGGGAAAAAAAGGTTTTATTCATGTAATTTTTGCAATTTTTTTTTGTTTTAAACAATTTGTTTTATTTTCTTAATAAATATAATCGGAAAAGCAAAAATTAGATTCTTTTTAATAAAGTTATAAGAATTTCAATCAATTTTTATAGATAAAAAGATTAATTTAGTATCCTTTATTCATTTATTAGGTTTTTAGAATTGATTTCTAACTAACCATCATTAAAAGTAAACAATTTTAGAAAAATATTTTGATTTTAGATAACTTAAACACTATTTATTATTATTTTTTGTTCTCACAAGTCACTTGCTGTTAAAAAATTATAATTTTTCTTGAATTGTTTGCTAATTTTTATATGGGCAAGTAATAAAAACACTAAAAATTCTAGGATAAGACTTTAATTTTTTAAATAAGTAATTTTTTTTTTAATTTATTATTTTTTTCAATTTAAACAAAGCATTTTGGGTTAAGTAACTTAAAAATTATTAAGCAGAGACTGACTATTTCCTTGAATATATCTTTTAATTCTCATGCCCCTTTCCAGTTACTATTTTTAGAAAAAAATTCAAACATTTGTCATTTAGGACAAGAAAACTTAAAAATTTATTTAAAAAAATTAATTTTGCCTTTCTGATCTTATTTCGTAATTTGTTAGAGATACTACGGTAAATTTTAAAAAGTATACCTAATAAATTTATAAGATTTTAAGAATTGTTTAATAATTTTTGTATTATGAAGGATATTTAAAACTAACTCTCTTCTAAAGTGAAACTTTTTTAAAAAATAATTGATTTGAGCTAACCTAAAGTCTACCTTTTATTGTTTTTTGTTCCCACGAAATAGATTTGAATATAAAATAATAATTTTAGTGGATTATTTGCCTATTGTGGTTAGTTGTGGTCAGTTGTAGTAACTTGTCTAGATAAAAAGGTATATAAATATTTTTAATAAGACGAAAAATAAAGACTAATTTGATTTTATCCAAAAATTTCTGTAAAAAAGGGGGAAAAAAAAGGTTTTATTCATGTAATTTTTGCAATTTTTTTTTGTTTTATACAATTTGTTTTATTTTCTTAATAAATATAATCGGAAAAGCAAAATTAGATTCTTTTTAATAAAATTATAAGTATTTTAATCAATTTTTTTAGATAAAAAGATTAATTTAGTATCCTTTTATTCATTTATTAGGTTTTTAGAATTGATTTCTAACTAACCATCATTAAAAGTAAACAATTTTAGAAAAATATTTTGATTTTGGATAACTTAAACACTATTTATTATTATTTTTTGTTCTCACAATTCACTTGCTGTTAAAAAATTATAAATTTCTTGAATTGTTTGCTAATTTTTATATGGGCAAGTAATAAAAACACTAAAAATTCTAGGATAAGACTTTCATTTTTTAAATAGGTATTTTTTTTTTAATTTATTATTTTTTTCAATTTAAACTAAGCATTTTGGGTTAAGTAACTTAAAATTATTAAGCAGAGACTGACTATTTCCTTGAATATATCTTTTAACTTCTCATGCCCCCTTTCCAATTACTATTTTTAGAAAAAAATTCTAACATTTTTCATTTAGGTCAAGAAAACTTAAAAATTTATTAAAAAAGTTAATTTCTGCCTTTCCGATCTTATTTCGTAATTTGTTAGAGATACTACGGAAATTTTAAAAAGTATACCTAATTAATTTATAAGATTTTAAGAATTGTTTAATAATTTTTGTATTATGAAGGATATTTAAAACTAACTCTCTTCTAAAGTGAAACTTTTTAAAAAGTAATTGATTTGGGCGAACCTAAAGTCTATCTCTTATTGTTTTTTGTTCCCACGAAATAGATTTGAATATAAAATAATAATTTTAGTGGATTATTTGCCTATTGTGGTTAGTTGTGGTCAGTTGTAGTAACTTGTCTAGATAAAAAGGTATATAAATATTTTTAATAAGACGAAAAATAAAGAATAATTTGATTTTAACCAAAAATTTCTGTACAAAAGGGGAAAAAAAGGTTTTATTCATGTAATTTTTGCAATTTTTTTTGTTTTAAACAATTTGTTTTATTTTCTTAATAAATATAATCGGAAAAGCAAAAATTAGATTCTTTTTAATAAAATTATAAGTATTTCAATCATATTTTTTAGATAAAAGATTAATTTAGTATCCTTTATTCATTTATTAGGTTTTTAGAATTGATTTCTTACTAACCATCATTAAAAGTAAACAATTTTAGAAAAATATTTAGATTTTAGATAACTTAAACACTATTTATTATTATTTTTTGTTCTCACAAGTCACTTGCTGTTAAAAAATTATAATTTTCTTGAATTGTTTGCTAATTTTTATATGGGCAAGTAATAAAAACACTAAAAATTCTAGGATAAGACTTTAATTTTTTAAATAAGTAATTTTTTTTAAATTTATTATTTTTTTCAATTTAAACAAAGCATTTTGGGTTAAGTAACTTAAAATTATTAAGCAGAGACTGACTATTTCCTTGAATATATCTTTTAACTTCTCATGCCCCCTTTCCAGTTACTATTTTTAGAAAAAAATTCTAACATTTGTCATTTAGGACAAGAAAACTTAAAAATTTATTAAAAAAAAGTTAATTTTTGCCTTTCTGATCTTATTTCCTAATTTGTTAGAGATACTACGGTAAATTTTAAAAAGTATACCTAATTAATTTATAAGGTTTTAAGAATTGTTTAATAATTTTTGTATTATGAATGTTATCAAATCTGGGAAAACAAATTCGCAGTAGAAAATATGTGTGGTCAGGAGACAACGTCAAATCAGTAACTTAATCCTGTTGACAAAATAATATCGCTGGGCATTTCCAATAAATTGAAACATGCTGATTAATATAAATAGACTGTTAAGTTAGAAAAGAACTGTAAATACCCGAGAGATATTTTTCTAAGAAATGCCATAACGATATGGATATATTTTTATTAGGTTAAGCGATGATTGGATTTTAAAAAGGAGTTAGTTGTAAAACGCATTCGTTGCCGAATATATATATTTCTGAATTAAGCGGTGTCGTATTAGTTTTATTTTATGTTATTTAAGAAGTAATATTAGGAATTTTTATTAGTGCAGCGCGGGATAGACTTATGTGCCTTAAGTGTGATTTTGTTTTTGAAACAAAGAAATATTTGTTTTTGTTGTGATACTTATGTGTGCAAGAGTGCAGTGCAACTGTTGTGGAGTTGATATAGGTGACACGATGGACCCACTGTAAGTTAAGCCTTGCATTGACTTTAACTATATACAAAACATTTGGAGGTGTTGCTCGAATAAACGCTTCCAGGGAACTGAACAATGTAAACAATATAAATAATTTCTCGTCGTTTTTGTTTGCAGTTGCTTATTACGAGAGTGCCTATACTGGGTGTTCATTTTAAAAACTTTTTGTATTTTAGTTACCATTCGCCGTGTAACTAAAATTTTAAATAAAAAGAGAAAGGAAAATTTGTTATTAATTAGTTACGCTTTAATATTTTTACATGGCACACCATTAATGTGACATTATTTTGTTTTGTGCGTATTTTTTTATTATTTTAAAAAAGTGAAGTATAAAAAAAAAATGGGTCGACGTCGTTCTTCCAGTTCTAGTTCTAGTTCAAGCTCGAGTTCCAGCGACTATGACTATAAACGAAGTAAAAAGAGGTCCAAAAGGTCAAAACCAAATTCTAGAGTAGTTCAAAAGACCACGGTAGACCAAACGGAAACGATATCTGTCGACAATACGAATAGTCCTCGACCCTCGACCTCTTCGGATAACAGAATAGAACGCCTCGAATTATTGGTCGAAAACTTATTCAAGATCATTCACACAAATCATCATTACCACCTCCTAGAGTCTTGATTCGGACAGAATGTGTACCAGAGTTTTCGCCTGGAAATCGAACCTAAGCTGTGCAAAATGGATTGACAAAATTGAGCAACTTGCCGTGACCAATCAGTGGGATGAAAACACAGTTATTTTTAATATGCAAAAAGTCGCCTAACTGGGTTGGCGCGAAATTGGTACGATAATCTGCAGTCATATCAAAACACTTGGGACGAATGGAAGACACTGCTCGTTAAGACATTTCCGGAACATCGAGATTTCGCCACACTCTTACGAAATTTAGTAAATCGTTTTAAGTTACCAAACGAAACTTGGGAACAATATTATTTTAATAAAATGGATCTTCTCAATGCCTGTGAGATAAGTGGTAGAACGGCAATTTCATGCCTGATTGATGGGATTCGTGACCCAACTATCCAGGCTGGTGCTCGTGCTGGTCGGTACAGTACTCCAGATGAGCTGTATGCCGATTACCTTTCTACGTTAAAGTCTGATGTTGGCTTCCTTGATACAGTGAATAGAAACAGTAACAACACGGGCGGATATAAGCGACGATTTGGAGAAAAAGGGCGAGATGTGACCAAAAGACCTAAGAGAAAACAGTGTTAATACTTCTTCTTCAGTTAAATGTTATAACTGCAAGAAAAGGGGACACTACCTAATAAATGCAAACAACCAAGGATAGAATGCAACTTGTGCAAGCGTCTAGGTCATGTGGCTAAAGACTGCAAATGGAAGCATGTAAATAGCCAAGTTGTTGAATTTCAGTGCGAAAAAGCTACAATAAAAATTCTTTGATTGTTGGGTAAATGGAAAATTTACAAGGGCCTATATTGACTCTGGATGTGGTGCTGTTCTGATTAAACAGAAAACGCAATGGATATGAATCTAAAAATTTCTCCAAGCACCATGACCATCGTAGGTTATGGTGGGGCTCAGGTGGCCGTCTTGGGAGAAACAGAGGTGTCGGTCAAAATCGATCTGGCCGAGGGGAATGTCAGGGCTCTCGTTGTTCCTGACTTCGTACAAGAAGTTCCACTGTTAATAGGACAGACATTTTTAAACCGTCCAGATGTCTAATGATAGTTTCAGGGGAAAACTGTTCGAATTATGCCCTCAGATGCTGATTTAACCAAGGTCTTTAATTTGCCAGCAAGA
This sequence comes from Listronotus oregonensis, assembly GCA_019359885.1. Taxonomy (NCBI): domain Eukaryota; kingdom Metazoa; phylum Arthropoda; class Insecta; order Coleoptera; family Curculionidae; genus Listronotus; species Listronotus oregonensis. The sequence goes on along the minus strand of JAHBCN010021018.1, from coordinate 8,098 downwards.
AAAATACCAATTTGGGCGAAGAGCCGTACGATAATTCCTCCGAGAACCTCAGCGCTTATAGTCATCACGGCTCGTGGTACTGTCTTCGGTGATGTATACATCCGTGTGGGCTTCGACCTGTTCCAGGTCGTGAATATAATGTGATGAATGCGTGACTAAATCTGAAAATGGACTGGTCACTGTGACGAACTTGTCTCAACAGGAAATCGAGGTAAGTGAAAACCAAATTTTGGCTCGATGTTGTGTGCTTTGAGGATAAGTTCTTTGGAGATCCTATAAATGTATGTAATGTAGAAACTACAGCTGTTAAGCTTTTTACACCAAAAGACTTATCTTTAAACCCGAACCTCACTGTAAAACAAGTTAATGATGTAGTTAGTCTAGTCAATGAATTTAGATGTTGTTTTGCTGAAAACAATAAAGAGTTAGGCAAAACGGATGTAATTAAAATGTCTATACATCTTTCGGACAATACCCCGTAGTATATCGCCCGTATCGTTTATCATATAACGAGCGAAAAATTGTTAAGGATATGGTAAATGATTTGTTAGAAAACGAAATAATTAGAGAATCCGATTCACCCTACTCCAGTCCCATTCTTCTCGTCAAAAAGAAAAACGGAGAACAGCGCATGTGCGTTGACTACAGAAAGCTGAATTCACGCATTATCAAGGACAAATTCCCGCTTCCTCGCGTGGACGAATTTCTTGAAAAGTTAAAAGACAGTCTGTATTTCACGAGTCTGGATTTGGCTAGTGGATATCACCAGATCGAGATGGAGGAAGAAGCCATTCCAAAAACAGCCTTCACAACGCCGGACGGGCATTATGAATTTTTAAGAGTACCTTTCGGTCTCTGCAATGCTCCTGCAGTTTTCCAAAGGGCAATTAATAAAGTTTTGGGTAATTTGCGATATGGCAAAGTGCTGGCCTATATGGATGACCTGTTGCTTCCATCTTGTACCTTTGAAGCAGGCCTCAGCAACTTAAGAGGTCTTAGTCTCCTTCAAAGCCGCAGGACTTACACTTCGCTTAACAAAATGTCATTTCTTCATGGAAAAGGTCGAATATCTGGGACATGAAATTAGTAAAGATGGTATTCGACCGGGAGTCAAGAAAACAGAGGCTGTCAAGTCATTCCCGACACCAGTTGATGTACACTCTGTTAGACAATTTCTGGGTTTAGCTGGTTATTTCCGCAAGTACATCAAGGATTTCGCTACTATCGCGAAGCCACTAACTTACTTAACCAAGAAAGATGTCAAGTTTAGTTGGGGCAACGAACATCAGAAAGCTTTTGAAACCCTGAAGGAAAATTAGTGTCTAGACCTGTGTTGCTCTATATGATCCAGAGGGACAAACAGAAATCCACACCGATGCTTCAAAATGGGGTATCGCAGGAATTCTATTACAAGTGCAAAAGGATAACACGTTGAAACCAGTCCTGTACTTCTACGCCAGACCAACAAACATGAACAAATGTATCACTCGTATGAGTTGGAGATGATGGCTGGTGGAAACACTTAAGCAGTTTAGAATATATCTAATAGGCATCGAATTTAAAGTGATAACGGACTGTAATGCCATAAGAAGCACATTAAGTAAACGAGATCTTGTGCCGAGAATAGCCAGATGGTGGTTGAGTATACAAGAATATACATTCACTGTAGAATATCGCCCTGGACACAAGATGCTTCATGCTGAGTTTAAGTAGAAATCCAGTTAACACTTTAGATAATACTTTTGTAAACTTGGTCAATATAAACGAAAAAGATTGGGTTTTAAATGCACAATTAAGTGACAGTGGTGGATATAGCTGAAATATTAACACACCCCGCAGATAAAGAGGATCCGAAATTCATAAAAACTATTGCTTGGATAATAACAGACTCTTAAGATTACTCCAATGGAAAGAAATGGTTAGTTCCAAGGATAGCCAGACGACAACTGTTCCATTTTCAGATGGAATTGGTCATCTTTCCGCAGATAAAACTATGTCAGCAATATCGAAGCTTTATTGGTTTCCTGGAAAGAGCTATGTAAAGGAAATTTATATCCTGTTGCTTACCATGTTTATATAATAAAACCGGGAGGTAAACAACCCGGTTATCTTCATTCATCGAGAAAATCAGGAACCTTGATACAATTCACATTGATCATCTTGGACCGTTCGTAAAATCAAAGCAAAAGCGTATTTAATTGTTTTTCGTAGATGCTTTACTAAATTTGTCTTCATGAAATCTGTACCATCGACTAAAGACCCACTAATTAGCTTTTTGGACAGTGTGATAGAAAATTTTGGAGTTCCGGAGGATAATATCAGATAGAGGTTCTTGTTATACCAGCAAACAGTTTAAAAATATTGTAAAGGATTCAATATTAAACATGTTTTAAATGCGACAGCTACTCCAAGGGCTAATGGAAGGTTGAGAGATATAATCGCACAATTCTTTCATCGTCTGCACCACGTGCATTGAAAGAAATGGGACGAGGTGGTTCCCAAGGTAAGGTGGGGCTTAAATAGCACGGTTTTCGACAACCGGAAAGTCGCCCTACGAACTACTTTTGGCCTACGAGGAAAGCGAACTCGTTTCTCGATAACAGGTTTCAGTGGACACAGTTCCAAAAGTGGATGTCAAAAAGGAAAGAGAAATGGTAAAAGTCCTATTACCAAAAAAAAAAGGCGTTCGGAAGCCAAATATAATGTGCATCGCAGACTGGAAAGAAATATAACGTAGGCCAACAAGTATTAGTACGTACTACAATAACGAGTAACGAAGGCAGAAGTCGAAAACTGCTACCAAAATATAGTGGTCCTTATACTATAGTCAAAGTGCTAGATTACGATCGTTATGTGATCAGAAATGTTCAAGCGCCACTCGCTCGCAGAGAAACTATAAGGGTATCGTTTCCCTGACAAAATGACAGAATAGTGCGATGGATTTAAACCCCAAGTATAAAGTTTAAATTTTTTTTAGAAATTTCAACATGAAAAACTATTCTCCATATGTAGGCTCGGAATCTAACGAAGATTCCGATCTAAACGAAAATTAAGGGAACTTTCTCATCAGACTTTGATGACCAAGTTCCTTTACCAGGAAGTATAATGTTCCTTTTATTTTGTGTTATTTTATGTTATTACTTAATCCCTTGAAATATTGATGCATCAATACCTTGTTATATTTTATCTTACATTTTCTTTTTGATCTGAGACTTTATAGTTTAGTCAGATCAATTTTATTTAGGTAGCCAACGGAGAGACAGAACGAGGAAGCTACAGCTGAATGTTTTTTTTCTTCTTATCAAAATTATTTTTTTGTGTTGCAATGTCATGTTGCATTGTATTAACTAGGAACTTATACATATGTTTTTTTTTATGTAGGAATAACCTAGTCCACGAGGTCGTGGACACCAGTAGCATGGCCGACTGTTATCAAATCTGGGAAAACAAATTCGCAGTAGAAAATATGTGTGGTCAGGAGACAACGGCTTGATCAAATCAGTAACTTAATCCTGTTGACAAAATATCGCTGGGCATTTCCAATAAATTGAAACATGCTGATTAATATAAATAGACTGTTAAGTTAGAAAAGAACTGTAAATACCCGAGAGATATTTTTCTAAGAAATGCCATAACGATATGGATATATTTTTATTAGGTTAAGCGATGATTGGATTTTAAAAAGGAGTTAGTTGTAAAACGCATTCGTTGCCGAATATATATATTTCTGAATTAAGCGGTGTCGTATTAGTTTTATTTTATGTTATTTAAGAAGTAATATTAGGAATTTTTTATTATGAAGGATATTTAAAACTAACTCTCTTCTAAAGTGAAACTTTTTTAAAAGTAATTGATTTGGGCTAACCTAAAGTCTATCTCTTATTGTTTTTTGTTCCCACGAAATAGATTTGAATATAAAATAATAATTTTAGTGGATTATTTGCCTATTGTGGTTAGTTGTGGTCAGTTGTAGTAACTTGTCTAGATAAAAAGGTATATAAATATTTTTAATAAGACGAAAAATAAAGAATAATTTGATTTTAACCAAAAATTTCTGTACAAAAGGGAAAAAAAAGGTTTTATTCATGTAATTTTTGCAATTTTTTTTTGTTTTAAACAATTTGTTTTATTTTCTTAATAAATATAATCGGAAAAGCAAAATTAGATTCTTTTTAATAAAATTATTAGTATTTTAATCAATTTTTTTAGATAAAAAGATTAATTTAGTATCCTTTATTCATTTATTAGGTTTTTAGAATTGATTTCTAACTAACCATCATTAAAAGTAAACAATTTTAGAAAAATATTTTGATTTTGGATAACTTAAACACTATTTATTATTATTTTTTGTTCTCACAAGTCACTTGCTGTTAAAAATTATAATTTTCTTGAATTGTTTGCTAATTTTTATATGGACAAGTAATAAAAACACTAAAAATTCTAGGATAAGACTTTAATTTTTTAAATAAGTATTTTTTTTTTAATTTATTATTCTTTTCAATTTAAACAAAGCATTTTGGGTTAAGTAACTTAAAATTATTAAGCAGAGACTGACTATTTCCTTGAATATATCTTTTAACTTCTCATGCACCCTTTCCAATTACTATTTTTTAAAAAAAATTCTAACATTTTTCAATTAGGTCAAGAAAACTTAAAAATTTATAAAAAAAAAGTTAATTTTTGCCTTTCTGATCTTATTTCGTAATTTGTTAGAGATACTACGGTAAATTTTAAAAAGTATACCTAATTAATTTATAAGATTTTAAGAATTGTTTAATAATTTTTGTATTATGAAGGATATTTAAAACTAACTCTCTACTAATGTGAAACTTTTTTTAAAAATAATTGATTTGGGCTAACCTAAAGTCTATCTCTTATTGCTTTTTGTTCCCACCAAAATAGATTTGAATATAAAATAATAATTTTAGTGGATTATTTGCCTATTGTGGTTAGTTGTGGTCAGTTGTAGTAACTTGTCTAGATAAAAAGGTATATAAATATTTTTAATAAGACGAAAAATAAAGAATAATTTGATTTTAACCAAAAATTTCTGTACAAAAGGGAAAAAAAAGGTTTTATTCATGTAATTTTTGCATTTTTTTTTTTTTTTTAAACAATTTGTTTTATTTTCTTAATAAATATAATCGGAAAAGCAAAAATTAGATTCTTTTTAATAAAATTATAAGTATTTCAATCAATTTTTTTAGAAAAAAAGATTAATTTAGTATCCTTTATTCATTTATTAGGTTTTTAGAATTTTTTTCTAACTAACCATCATTAAAAGTAAACAATTTTAAAAAATTTTTTGATTTTGGATAACTTAAACACTATTTATTATTATTTTTTGTTCTCACAAGTACTTGCGTTAAAAAATTAAAATTTTTCTTGAATTGTTTGCTAATTTTTATATGGGCAAGTAATAAAAACACTAAAAATTTAGGATAAGACTTTAATTTTTTTAAATAAGTAATTTTTTTTTAATTTATTTTTTTTTTTCAATTTAAACAAAGCATTTTGGGTTAAGTAACTTAAAATTATTAAGCAGAGACTGACTTTTTCCCCAATATATCTTTTAACTTCTATGCCCCTTTCCAATTACATTTTTAGAAAAAATTTAACATTTTTCAATTAGGTCAAGAAACTTAAAATTTATTAAAAAATTTAATTTTTGCCTTTTTTGATCTTTTTTTAATTTGTTAGAGATACTACGGAAAATTTTTAAAAAAAGTATACCTAATAAATTTATAAGTTTTAAGAATTGTTTAAAAATTTTTTGTTTATGAAGGATATTTAAAACTAACTCTCTAAAGTGAAACTTTTTAAAAATAATTGATTTGGGCTAACCTAAAGTCTACCTTTATTGTTTTTTGTTCCCACGAAATAGATTTGAATAAAAAATAATAATTTTAGTGGATTTTTTGGGTATTGGGGTTTAGTTGTTCGTTTGTAACTTGTCTAGATAAAAAGGTATATAAATATTTTTAATAAGACGAAAATAAAGAATAATTTGATTTTAACCAAAATTTTGACAAAAGGGGAAAAAAGGTTTTATTCATGAAATTTTTTGAAATTTTTTTTTTGTTTTAAACAATTTGTTTTATTTTCTTAAAAAATATAATGGAAAAGCAAAAATTAGATTTTTTTTAAAAAATTATAGTATTTCAATAATTTTTTTAGATAAAAAATTAATTTAGTACCCTTTTATTCATTTATTAGGTTTTTAGAATTGATTTTAACTAACCATATTAAAAGTAAACAATTTTAGAAAAAAATTTTGATTTTGGATAACTTAAACACTATTTATTATTTTTTTTTTCTCACAAGTCCTTGCTGTTAAAAAATTATAATTTTCTTGAATTGTTTGCTAATTTTTATATGGGCAAAAAAAAAACACAAAAAATTTGGGATAAGATTTTAAATTTTTTTTAAATAAAATTTTTTTTTAATTTATTATTTTTTTCAATTTAAAAAAAGCATTTTGGGTTAAGTAACTTAAAATTATTAAGAGAGACTGACTATTTCCTTAATATATTTTTTAACTTCTCACCCCCCTTTCCAAATTACTTTTTTTAAAAAAAATTCTAACATTTTTCATTTGGGTAAGAAAACTTAAAAATTTATTAAAAAAAGTTAATTTTCCTTTCGATCTTATTTGTAATTTTTAGAATCACGGAAAATTTTTAAAAAAGTATACCTAATTAATTTATAAGTTTTAAGAATTGTTTAAAAATTTTTGTATTATGAAGGATAAAAACAAACTCTCTTCTAAAGTGAAACTTTTTTAAAAAGTAATTGATTTGGGCTAACCTAAAGTCTATCTCTTATTGTTTTTTTTCCCCACGAAATAGATTTGAATATAAAATAATAATTTTATGGATTATTTGCCTATTGTGGTTAGTTGTGGTCAGTTGTAGTAACTTGTCTAGATAAAAAGGTATATAAATATTTTTAAAAAGACGAAAAATAAAGAATAATTTGATTTTAACCAAAAATTTCTGACAAAAGGGGAAAAAAAAGGTTTTATTCATGTAATTTTTGCTTTTTTTTTTTGTTTTAAACAATTTGTTTTATTTTCTTAATAAATATAAGGAAAAGAAAAATTTGATTTTTTTTTAATAAAATTATAAGTATTTCAATAAATTTTTTTAGATAAAAAGTTTAAATTTTGTATCCTTTATTCATTTATTAGGTTTTTAGAATTGATTTTAACAAATTTTAAAAGTAAAAATTTTAAAAATATTTTGATTTTGGATAACTTAAACACTATTTTTTATTATTTTTTGTTCTCACAATCCTTGCTGTTAAAAAATTATAATTTTCTTAATTGTTTGCTAATTTTTATAGGGGAAAGTAATAAAAACACAAAAATTCTGGGATAAGATTTTAATTTTTTAAATAAGAAATTTTTTTTTTTAATTTATTATTTTTTTCAATTTAAACAAAGCATTTTGGGTTAAGTAACTTAAAATTATTAAGCAGAGACTGACTATTTCCTTGAATATATTTTTTAACTTCATGCCCCTTTCCCAAATTACTATTTTTAAAAAAAAATTTTAAATTTTTCATTTATCAAAAAACTTAAAAATTTATTAAAAAAAGTTAATTTTTGCCTTTCTGATCTTATTTCGTAATTTGTTAGAGATACTACGGAAAATTTTTAAAAAAGTATACCAAAAAAATTTTATAAGATTTTAAGAATTGTTTAATAATTTTGTATTATGAAGGATAAAACTAATTCTTCTAAAGGAAATTTTTTAAAAAAATTGATTTGGGCTAACCTAAAGCTACCTTTTTTTTTTCCCCAGAAATAGATTTGAATATAAAATAATAATTTTAGTGGATTTTTTCCCTATTGTTTTAGTTTTTATTTGGGTAACTTTTGAAAAAAAGGTATATAAAATTTTTAATAAGACAAAAATAAAAAATAATTTGATTTTCCCAAAAAATTTCTGAAAAAGGGGGAAAAAAAGGTTTTTTTCTTTAATTTTTTGCAATTTTTTTTTTTTTTTAAAAATTTTTTTTATTTTTTTAAAAAATAAATCGGAAAAGAAAAAATTAGATTTTTTTAAAAAATTATAAGTATTTAATAATTTTTTTA
>JAHBCN010021017.1:0-14531 GCA_019359885.1 Listronotus oregonensis | reverse complement strand
AAGTAGAAGCACAGAATTTAAAAGAAGTCTTGTTCCGCCTAGCTTATTAAAATTTCAAATGCTAACCTATTTTGAAAAGTTAGTAATCTTTACTTTTTCTCTAAAATTGTAAAGGTAAGAAAGAACAAGGACTTTACCTGCGCTGCTCAGTCGAGCTAGGACCACTGTCAAGGAATTAGTTTGATAAAATTTATATGACAAAAAGGTTGTTTTTTTTGCGATGTTGTGGGAACTAATGATAATGACAGCTGTCACCAAGTGGCGGCTAATAAATATGACCCCCCATAGAGGTTTCCAGTGTATTCAATGAATTTAACAAGGAGCCGTTTAGGGACTATCATCAATTTTTTTCAAACAAAAAAATAAAGTTAATATGCAAAAGGGATCCAAGAGGGCCATTTTTGTAACACAGGATCACCATCCCGGGATACAAAAATAACCAATAACCTCGTTGTTTTAAATTTTCTATGCGAACTGCTGAAAAGGGGGGATATCAATTGGCCTTGAACGCACCAATCCAGAGAAGTATCCTTGTGCCGCGCAGTAGGCATCCATGTTTTAAAAAACTAATTTGTTTTCAAAAGCATCGATGTAAACCCTGGATGGCATCGCTCAAACCTTCAACCCATTATGCTCTTTTTTTTTTCATTCACTACAATGTGTTTCTTTTACATGGATAAAAAATTTAGCGACCGGCCTCCATCTTCACCGCGACCCTTTTGTTCTGTTCGCCCCCTAAACATTCTTGCATATTTCAAGAAATGTAACTATTCAGCTTACAGAGATTTATGATTTTTAACCCAAAAAAAAATTTTTTTTTTTGATATGATATAAAATTAAAGGGCTGGTAAAGTATTAGGCTTAAATGCGTTTTTACCCAACCGCTTTTTTCGCACGTCGTTGTCGTGGTTGAGCCCAGTAGGCCTTTTTGAACAGGCTAGAGTTATGGTTATCGGCAACTCTTGTTACCACCATAGGAGCGGGATCCGAAGAAGATGAACAAAGGCTTAACTTAAGGAGTAAGCATACCTTGCTGATGAGAGAATGACATCCTGTGCCTTAAACAGGTGTTCCAACGGTGCCTCTGAGATACAGGGCGACCTCTCAGAGTATTTAGCCTTACTGGGTAATGCGGGGCTCTCCGTGGTGGACTATTACTTCCCCGCCCAAACAGAGAGCGGACAGAACCGCTTTCATAGGAAAAAAGGACAAAGGGGGTGACCGAAACGGATAAATCCGTTTCGAGAGGTGCCACCCAAGGTCACAAGCAGACAAAGGTGTCCAACCGAAACGGGTGAACCGTTTCGAAAGGTGCCCCTAAAGTCACACGCGCCTGTTTCACGGGGAGGGCCTAATGGATCACGAATAAACAGGTGCTTGGAGGGATTCCTGAATCCAAACAGAAGGCGGACAGAACCGCTTTTGTAGGAAAAAGGGTTTCTGGTTTAAACAGAAAACGGATAGAACCGTTTTCATGGGAAGAGACCGGAGAAAGGCCTCAGAAGGAACATCTGCTTCCTGTAACAAGGACCTGGTAGCTATCCACGTCACTAAACCAGGAGAGGAGGGCATGACGGATCTAAAAGTCTGCTCGTCATATTTCCAGGAGACAGGGACACCAGAACACATATTGTGCTCGTGTCCGGTAGCGACACGAGTCAAAGGAGATGTAAGAACCTCCCCAATTTGTATCGGATTCGTTGGAAGTCTAATCCTGTTGAGAGAAACATAAATGGGTGTGACAATAGCCGAGCGGTCGCGATGGAGGGCGTAAAAAGTTCACTCACTTTAAACCGAACCTGACTATTTTAAGGTTTTAATACTTTGCTATGTAGAAGTATTTTAGGATGAATAACGCTTTTTTGCAAAAGATGCAAAAAAAGCAAGTTGAACAGACCAAAGTAAATATCTTACCAACAATGGGTTATTAACAATATTGGAAATAAATCATACCTTTTTTCTTGTGTAGTTGTTAAGATATTAAACCATTATTTTTAAGGACCATATAATATTTTAAATAGAAAAATAACACACAATTCTATTTTGTGCCTATTAAAAATACTAATTCCATTAGTAATGGAACAGTGTATTGGGTAATAAAACTTAACTCTTATTGACATGAAAATTTATAACGTTTAGAAAGCTAGAACTTTTATAATCTGAATTTGCCTCGCTTAAGTTTAAGTACCTCTTCTAGTCGCAAGAGAATAAAAAGTTTTAAAAGCCAACAGCGGAAATTTTTTCTAAAAAATTATGATGTGAGTGATTTATGATATTGTTTTTAAAAGTTTAGAATATACTAGAGTTTAAAGTAGAGTAAGCACTGGATATGAAAATGAAAACTTGGCATACTTAAAGTTCATATTTATTTGCCGCAAGTTTTTTCAATTTACCTATGCGGTAATTTTTAACAAAGAATTTTTTTTTCACTTTAGCTCAAATCCATGTTATTACTTTTTAAAACTTATTCCTATTTTAGTAATAATGCTGGTAAGTACTAAACAGAATATTTAAGCAATTACTTTTTACTGCATAATTTCGATAAAACACGCTGTTAAATTTAAATTTTGTCACCTATAGGTATTGAATGTGAATGTTATTCTTAACGCCTCAGCACCATAAGTAGTTACCGACCAACTTTGGTAGTAGCTAAACATGAACCGCAACCCAATCAGTGCAAATTAAGGTTTATATATTGACGATTGCTTAATAAGACACTACGAATTAAGTAAATAAACACAACTTTTATTTCCAATAAATTTCAGCATTAATACTTCACAAATTTCTTGTGATACTCCAATAGACCTATCACCAACTCAATTCAACGTTTATGATTAAACAGGTTCAAAAAAAGTAAAAAAGTTCTTCTCGACAAATCTTGGTAAAACTTATATTTATTATTATTTTTTTTTTAATTTTTAAAGGAGGAAGAGAGATTAAAAATTACTCTTTTAATTGGCACTGGTAGCCGTAATTAATTTGTCAAGAGATTAAAAATATTTAAACATAATTTATTATCTAAAGACAATATTATCTATTCACAACTTTATCAAAGCTTAATTTTACTAACAAGAATGTAAGAGAAAAGTTACATTTGTTTAAAAAGTCGAAAGAAAAAATTTACTTAAATTTATCAAGAAATTTATTTAAATTTCACTAGACACCCGTACACGCCTTCCGGAGTTTATGAGACGTAAATCTATCGACTTTACGATACATTTAGATATTAATTTTCATTACTTTAAAAATTAGAAAGTTCATAGCCAAATTAAGAAATTATTTACAGTTTTTAGGACACCCGGTATGACTTGCCACTTCTGTGACACTCGGTATGAATTATTGATCGCCTATCTAATCAATTAAATTGTCTGTTACCTTTTTTAGTAGCTACTTCCTTACAAATCCATTTACTATTCGCCTTTTCTTGCAACACTATCACTTAAAGGCCTGTCCTGTAATGTTCTTTTCAATCACTTAAACTTTGCATAGAATATGTTCATCTAACATTGAGACCACGAATTATTTAATTTAGCTCACGTAGGTTAGCGATGCACATTTTTGTACAAAAAAATAATTGTTTACGGAAATAGATGTGCTAGTCAAATTCCTAAACTTACACGAAGAAAGTAGTATAAATCACTACCATGGAAAACTGACATTTTTATCAATTATTTAAGTAGAACAATTTTGGTGGATTACCCGAAAAATACGAAAGAAATCAGAGAACTTTCCAATAACGACCTAAACCCGAGCTCACATGTAATTGTCGCCGGTCTCTTGACGCACGGACCTTGCCATCTAACCCCTTCTTTATTTTTTATTTTATGCGCTTGTTTTCTGGCGGGAAAAATCTCGAGACTTTGGATACACTATGTCAACACGGGTTTACGAAATCATGCTGACGCAACGGTTCTTTATTTGCTTAGTTATTTTCAGATCGGTAAAGGCTTTTTTTTAATAATTTAAATTTAGTAAGGCGGCGTTGTCACGACTAAAAGAGAAATTTACTGCTTTATTTTTAATTTTTATTATTTTATAAATATTTAGAAGAAATGTTTGCGCACTTCTGGCTACAGAAAAAATAGCTTCCAGGTCATCCGAAACTAAGCAACCTGAAGTTTTATATTCCCTAAAGCTTTAGATCCTCTATAACAGAAATACCATTTAGTATGAATAATTATTTAACCTAAAAGAAGTAGCTTAAAGAATGTGCTATTCATAAATTTTACATTAATAAACTCCAAAAAGCAAGTAATTAACTGTGTTAATGTACAGTTGGTGAATGCCATTTTTTTATGTTTTAGTGAGTATTATTTTTTTTTTAAATTGCTTACTTTTTTTATTATATGTTTGTTAAATATATTTTTTTCGTTAATATAGATTTACTGGGCGGGGCTGCACTGTTTAAAAAAAGGTTTGCTATCCACTGATACATTCGATAAAGTTAGTTAGTATCAGTTTATATATATATATATACTCATAGAATGAATATTTATAAAGTAAAAATATTATAATTTAAAAAAAAATTGTTAGGTGGGTCCTTTAAACCAGTTTATTAAATTGGTCTGTGCGTATAATCTCAACACCAGTAAAAAAGAAAATATTAAATTACGAATAAATAAGAAACAGCCTTTTAAATGATATTTAAGATAATTTATAAAAAATAGTTTTTTATATATTTGCGATATAGGGACTTAAGGAAAGTCTCGCTTTTTAGAACCCTAGATTTTGCTTCTGTTATTTTGGGTACCCTCTAGACAATAACTTTACATTTATTAGTCAAATCGAAAGCAATATAAACCAGTACATAGGTTAAACAATGCATATGTATATCAAATACTGACATACCTAATTTCCCTTTTTCACTATAAAAAATCAAAATGTTACAGCAGGAAATCACTCTGGGAAACAGTCGTGTGAGTCTGGTTGTTTTTATCAACTAACATCATCTCAAGTGCCTTATTATACGGCGTCTGTCTGCACCATCTGAAGCAGAAAACTTTTTTATATTTTAAAAAAGTTGTCTTATATGCCACCTTAAATAAAGTTCCTATATTGAAAACATGTCGCTAGTCACTGTATATACAAATTCCCAGAAAATAACCCAAAGTAAAAGAAAACTGCATTGAATATCCATAACTATTGAAGCTGAAATGTCGTCATTTATATCTAAATGTTGGCATATCGTATTTCTTACGAAAACAGCTGCGAAAAATAAGGCAAAAGAAAAAAGTAAAATGGCTCAACCACCGGTTGGTCACGATATTGAAAGCTCGTTATTCTAGTCGTGGCGGTTCTCTTTCATTTTTCTAATACGCTGAGAAATAGCGTTTCTTGTTGCGATTAAAGTTGTTTCAGCACATTTTTATAAAACTAAAAAAAGTATCGTTATTTCTACTGTACCAAGTATTTAAAATTTAACTCGTAAAAATTACAGGTTTGTTAGGGATAGGCATTCCTGTGAAATGTCGTGTGTTAAAATATGTTTGTCCCCAAAAATAAGAAACTTTATGCATAACTTAAGAAATACAGGTTGTTAATAAAGTATGTGGCCAAACTTTAGGATGATATTCCTATTTATACCCCATTATACAACAAAAATTTCATATAAACATATGTCCTAAAGAGCTTTGTTTTCTTGATACAGGGTGTAAAAATATTTAAAAAATATAGTTTTTTTTTAAATAACTAAACGACGCAAATTAGAATAACGTTGAAATTTGGTGACAGTTTTATGTGTGTACAGAGGAATATTTTAAGCTAAAGTTTTTTTTCTCATTTTGCCAGTGGCGTGCACAGGGGTAACGTTTGAGCTTTAATTTTAGAAAAATTTAGTAACACACTATTTTTTATTTGACCTGATTTTAAGACAAAGCAATTAAAACTACACAAAAGTCATCTCCTCACTTTTTTTTTCTCAGATCAACTATTTTCGGGAAAAATTAAAAAAATAGTTATGCAAAGCATTAATACTGCAATCGTTTGAGAAAGGAATAAAAAAAAATAAAAAGAGTGCCATGGACGGAAAAACAATTCTATAAAGAAATTTGACAGCCGCCATAACTTTAAACAGTGAGTACGCTTTAATGTTATAAGATCGTAATTTTAAGTGTTTTTACGAGTTTAAGTTGTAAAATTAGTTACTTATTTTATAAATTGGTTCAATTTACAAACACAGAAAAGGCCGACATGCATTTTGTTTATGGAATGATCCAAGGAAATTCAAGAGCGGATAGACGCATTTATCAATAGAGGTACCCTCATCCCCTTGCACAAAATAGGCAAACATTCGTAAGAATACATGAAAGGCTGTGCGAATCAGGCACTTTTAATAGGTCGGCTGCTGTTATTGGAAGACCTGCAACAGTAAGAACAGTGGAGATGGAGGAAGCAGTTTTACATGAAATTGAGCATAGTCCCGAGACTAGTACACGCAAAATTGCACAGCAATTAAACACTACTCACGTCACTGTATGGCAAATTTTAAGGGATTATCAGCTGTATCCTTACCACATACAGTGTGTTCAAGCGTTATTACCTACCGATTTTCCCCAGTGAGTTGCTTATTGTACTTGGATTTTGCAACAAGTGGTAGTATCTCCGAGATTTCTATCCCAAATTTTGGTTACCAATGAAGCGTGTTTTTCCCGAAATGCAAATATGAACTTTCACAACAATCATATGCGAAGAAAATCCCCAAGTGGTTATGAAGAATAATTTTCAACACCAGTTTTCCGTAAATGTTTGGGTTGGTATGGTAGGTGGTTTCCTTATTGGACCTTATTTTCTACCCCCGAGATAAAATGGTAAAAGTATCGTAATTTTTGGAATTCGTCTTACCTGGACTATTAGAAGATGTCCCACTGGCAGAAATAAAACTAATGTAATGTGGTTCATGCACCTCACTTTAGCATAGTAGCACGTTAATTTCTGGATGCAACTTATGATGAACGCTGAATCGGTCGCGGGGTTCCACAGCCATGGCCACCCAGATCACCGGATTTAAATCCCTTAGATTTTTCCTATGGGGACATTTAAAATCCCTCGTTTATAAAACTCCAGTCAACACCGAAGAACAATAATTAAGACAACGGATACGGGATGCATGTGATCAAATAAGACACTGAGACGAGTTAATGCTTGCATTGAAGTTGAGGGTGGTCATTTTCAGCAACTATTATAAGAATAAAGAAATTGTCCATATCTCATGACCTTTTTTAATGTTTGAGACTTCGACTTTGTGTGTTTTTTAATTTATTGTTTATTATTTAAACTATTATAAGTTTAGTGTTACTTATTATTTTTACGTTTTATGTATAAGTTTTTCAATAAAAATAACTATTTGTTGTTAAGTAACTAAAAAGATTTCACCCTTTGTGTTTAAGTTTGGTTAACTAATGATTTTATAAAAAGGAAATCCCTAGAACTACCAAAAAGCAATCTTGATTATTTTTTTCAAAAACAGTTAATTTAAGGGAAAAAAGTGAAGAAATGACTTTTGTGTAGTTTTAATTGGTTAGTCTTAAAATCAGGTTCAATACAAAAAAAATAGTGTCTTACTAAATTTTTCTAAAATTAAAGCTCGAGCGTTACCCCTGTGCACGCCACTGGCAAAATAAGAGAAAAAACTTTAGCTTAAAATATTCTTTTGTACACACTTAAAACTTTCACCAAATTTCAACGTCATTCTAATTTGCGTCGTTTAGTTATTTAGGAAAAACTTATATTTTTTAAATATTTTAACACCCTGTACCTATCAAGAAAACAAAGCCGTTTAGGAAATATCTTTATATGAACTTTTTGTCTTAAAATAGGGTAAGGAATATCCTCCCAAAGTTTGGCCACATACTTTATTAACACCCTGTATAAATATACTTATAAATAATATCGATCTTTTCACACTTTAAAATAGTTATAAATTCATGTTTTACTAATTAGCACAATAATAAAAACCAACATATATTATTACTTTTAAGTAAAACACCAGAATGATTACCGCCATCATTTTGTAAATTTTTTGTTATAAAATCAGGTTGTTTTCTTTAAATTGATTTTACCAAAATCTATCAAAATTAACCTGTTAGTGCAAGGATTTAATTCCTAAATCAATTAACGCATAGCATTAATATTAAATAATTATTGTAAACCTTGCTGCAATTTTTGTTTATCTAAGAACAACTTTTACCCTAAAAAGCACATGCAAAAATCCATTAAAAGTAAAAAATATATAATAAATGTATTTTTTAAAGGAAAGGTTCAATTTGAAAGGTAAATTGTTTTTTTCTTATTTTGACTTTCAAAGTGACACTTTTCAAAATTCATTCACGTTGTAAAATATTTTTCTTTTTATAACTAGTTACGAAAAGTAAAATTAGTTAAAAAATCGTTATTTATGGCATAAGTGCTAAAAGTGTGATGTAAGAAGGCGCGATGCCGACGCGAAGTGTTCCATGCCTTTGAACAAAACATAATCACTTTTAGCACGCATATCATACACTATTTTTTTACAAACACCATTGAAAGTCCAAATTATTAATATTTTAATCCTTGTCATTATTTTTATTTTTAAATCTAATTTCATCCAATTTATCTATAAAATAAGTTGCTAAGGTAAAAAAAATCGAATTTGTTGATTTGTCTATTTTAATAAGTAACGTTAAATAATCGCAAATTCTTGTTTAATGGAAATTGTGTCTAGAAAATGAATTTCTTCCGGTAAAAATCGAAGAAGCTGCCAATAAAGCTACTTTTAAATTATTGCCTAGTAAGTCAAAGCAATACTACGAATTAACATACGATCGTTTCTTAAAATGTGTGATCAGAAAAATGTAAGTAGCAAGAATACCATACCATATGATGAACATAAATAATCAAGACATAAGCAGAAATTACAAGCTAGTTGCCTTTTTATAGTAAAAGGTCAAGGATATCGACCAAAAAAGTCTAAAATATTGACAAGAGAACAAATCTACAAATTTCTTGCAGAAGCCCCGGATGACATATATCTTATGCAAAAAGTAGCCGCAATTTTCGGTGTATTTGCAGGCTGTCGTCAAAAAGAACTGTGTAATTTGACTTTAAATACCATCGAAGATTTAAAAACTTTATTAAATGTGCGTATACCAGACAAAAAAACTAATGTGAAACGAACCTTTGTAATTAGTGGTACCTTGTATATGTAGGAATCAACACATTTGTTAAAATGCCTGTCCAAATTGCTAAATTTCTAAATTTGCCTGATTCCCATCTTTACACTGGACATTGGTTCCGACGCTCCCCAGCTATTTTGTTGGTAGACTCTAGTGCTGATCTTACAATTAAGTAAATCACTTTTAGCACAAGTGCTAAAAGTAATAACTTTTAACACCAGTGTCATAAAATAACATTTTAGACACTGACAGCATGCATTAAATGTCAAACTTTTACTGACGCTGTAAAAAAAGTAAACTTTTCAACTGGTTAATGAAAAGTAAAATATTTGACAACGTCAATGAGTTTTGAAAAGTTTTTTATGTTTTAAACTTAAATTTAAAAAATCGTTTCATATTCAAAATTAGAAAAAAATGTGTGAAACGCGTTGGAAAACACTATTTTTCATAACTCACATTCTGCTCACAAATCTGCTCGTTACGAAAAATAGTCCTTTTCTCAACTGGTTGCATAAATAACTATTAAATATAGTATATAATGTAGTAAAATGTCAAAGATCATAGACAATCTATATTCTACAAAATAAAATATAATATTTTTTGGCATTATGTTAAATGTATTAAGGTGCAACGTATCAGGGTTTAATTCTGGCATAACTTTTGGTTTTTGTTAATGTAATTGACTTAAATGTTGAAGTTTATTAGCATGTAGACATTTTAGCGCCATCATAATTTGAGCAATGTAAAAATATTTTTTAATTTTTCCTACTGTACTAATTACTATCAGTCGTTAAAAATGCTTTTTTTACTTAACCTTTATGGCCTTCCTAGTAAAATACATATCTATAAAATTATTGGTTTACAGAAAGCTTTGAGAAATTTTATGAGTCCAAATAAAAAAAGGTTTTTTGACTGTAGACAAAATTTTAATTTGATTATATTATTTCCTATTTATTTTTAAATCTTTTACGTTTAAGCTAAAAATACATTTTTAAGTAAAATGTTAAAGAAACGATTTTAGAATTTCTAGTACAAGACAGATCGTAGCGAATGTAAGCACGTACGCCCCCATGAGAATAAAAGAATTACAAAAAATCATAACTTGCAGGAAATGTTGCTTGGTTAAAGCTACCAAACTAATGTTATTTAAATTTGAAAAACATATCGATGGCTTAGTATGAAAACCTCGTATAACACAAAACATACATTTTTACAGTGAACACCACCTAGGAAGATTTAATTTTTTTAAATGTTTTTGATTAAACTTACACCCACTAAATGTTTTAAAGTGAAAAAACACACTTAAAAAATGCAGCCAAATCTTCTTTGAATATACAGGGTTTTCACACTAAATCCACTAAATCTTGGAAGCAGCTGATGTACGTGGTTTCTGTTGTCTGTAGAGGGTAGCACTGCGCAGATGGTATTTTTAAAACAGCTGTTATATGTAATATAAGTAATTTTCTATTCAAAACCATAAAAAAATTGAAATTCGAGGTTTTTATATTAAGCCATCAATATGTGAGGTTTAAATGTTTAAAGATAATGGGGCACCTGTTACCCAAAGATCGGTCTAAAGGAATATTTCACCTACGAAATATTTTACTATCATATATACATGTACAGGGTCTTTGATTATATTTACGTGGCTTCTAGAGTCTTACTTTTAAAGACAGAAAAAAATGTTTTATATAAAAATTGTAAGTTTTTTTTTTCATATTATCTTCTGAAATAATCAGTAAAAAAATATCGCAATAAAAAATGGAAAAATATAGGCAACTTCAACTTTTTAAATGGAACACCCCGTATATTATGCGCTACAATAAAAGATTTTTTTTCCTGATTTCAATATATATATATATATATATATATATATATATATATATATATATATATATATATATATATATATATATATATATATATATATATATATATATATATATATATATATATATATATATATATATATATATATATATATATATATATATATACATAAATGATATTTGGATAAACCATTTTTTAAATATTTAAGCTTAAAATATAAATAAATTGAAAAAAAATCATATTAGTAATAAAATTGTTTTAATAAATTTGACGTATTGATATTGTAAATAGTTGAAATTATCATTTTAACTATTAAAAGTAGTTTGTATTGCTTTTTTGTTGATGGGCTATTCAGAAGAACAAAAAATCGCAATTATGCGTCTTTTTTATGGTAACAATAATAATGTGACGATAGAGCAAAGGGAATATTACTTATTATATCCTTAACAACTGGTACCATCTATAGATACTATTAAATACATAGTAAAAAGTTTATTGGACGAAAAAGCCTTAAAATAAAGAAAAGGACTACAGCACGAAATGAAAACAAAATTTTGGATATCCTCGTTTTTTTAGGATAATTATTATACTTTTTCTGTTGGACTAGCACTAACTACTTTTAATAATTTTAGAAAATCCGGAAATATTAATCTCGGATGCGGCATCCAAACTTAATAAAACAGATTATAAAATTTATTTAACCCTAAAATTTTACAAATTTTATTCTTATAAATTTATTTTCGTTCAGATTCTTCCTGAACAAAACATGCGGGACCGACCTAAGTATGCATTGGAAATAGCTAGGTTTATGCAGCAGGATCCAAAGTTTATTGGTCCAAACATTATTGGTCCAGAGAAAACCCCTTACCAAATTCAGCAACATAACAATTTAATTGTTTTCGTGGCTTTCTTTATACTAATATAAAACTTTTGTAATTATTAATAATTTAACCTAAAATATCTCAAAACTTGTTCATCAAATATCATCAATGTATATATATATATATATATATATATATATATATATATATATATATATATATATATATATATATATATATATATATTTATAAATATATATATATATATATATATATATATATATATATATATATATATATATATATATATATATTATATATATATATATATATATATATATATATATATAATTTGAAATCGGAAGAAAATATTTTGTTGTAGCGCATAATATACAGGGTGTTTTATTTAGAAAAGTTGAAGTTGCCTATATTTTTCCACCTTTTTATTGCGATATTTTTACTGATAATTTCAAAAGATAATGTAAAAAAAATCCTACAATTTTTATATAAAAGATTTTTTTTGTCTTTAAAAATAAAGGCCTCAGAAGCCACGTAAATATAATCAAAGAACCTGTACAATTACCGTTATACTTATCTTTATTATGTAAGTATTGGTAATTTAAAATAAAAAAGTTAAGGGTTTAATAAATTAAAAAATTATTTTAAATAGGTTAATCAGTATTAACTAATAAAATATACTGACCAAAGTATGTTTTAGTCTACAAAATCTTTGTATTTAAAAAAAAATCTTATAAACCGAATTAAACTGGAGCTTTAAGTTAAACAATTTGTTTTTGTCAATAAAAACAGAATACAACAGTTTTAGTTAGGTCGATTAATTTGGGAATAAAAGAAGTATTGTACCGGGATAAAAATAATCTACAGTTTTAATTATCTTTACCACTAAATAGCATTTTTTACGCTCTTGAATACCTGCTAAATATTTAATTAATTGGCAATGCTTGCATCTCAAATAAATTTAATTCTCTTGTATTTAGCTAGTCTGTACATAACTGCAAACTATTGTACCAATTGTTGAAAAGCGCTATTAATTTTTGAGATAATTAATATCCGCAAAAGCACAAATACAATCTGCAAGCTAAGCGTGATAAATGACGACGTTTAAATATATCTAATTTATTGCTTATGTAATGTAATGTGACCAAATTAGAACTATACTTAATAAAAAATAAAAAATTTTAAGAACTTTTTAATTTAAAAGCGTTTAATTTTATACTACGCATAGTAAACTAACTGATATTTTATTTTTTTTAACCACTTCCTTTTAATGACGTCCTTGGTGGTAACGGCACTTTTCCAGTCGGACATCTAAAATCATAAAAAACTTTCATAAGAGTTTTTTTTGCTGAATATTCAGGTTCGATAGCCGCAGTGCTGTCGGCAAAATTCAAGCTCAATTTGAAGTCTACTGGCTTCTATTCCTGCACCAAAACTGCCAACCTGTTAAGGTGGGTAATCATTTGAGTAGATTTACGTGCACGAATATTTGCGCGCACACACGTTCATTCGCGGTATTTTTTTATAATTATTTGTTTGCGCAAATGCTAAATCCATTTGTCTGTCGCCTAGTTGTAAGCATTGGGGAAAATGTTTTCAAGAAATATAGCAATTGCAAGTGTAGCGTTTATTTTAATGCATCACATAAATAAAGAAAGTAATTTGTCTCTAATTTAGTTAAATCAGTAAAACTAAGTTATAAGGTAAATACATGTTTCGCCAATAAGAAGTTTCTGAATAGAAGCAGAACATCTTACTTTATCATTGCTTAAGCCGTATTAAAAATATTTTATTTCCTAGATATTAGTTCTTCACAAAAATCATTATTTTATTGCTGGCTGTATAAAGATGGTAACAACAGTAGTTCTTGCTTTATTATGAACATCTTTTTCTTTTTCTTCTTCTGCTTCTTTAGCCACTTCTCGTCCACTGAACTTAGATCTTTCCTACTTCCTTCCACTGATCCCTGACTTGAGCCTTCTGATATCAAATACCACCCGCTATTTTCTTTATATCTTCCTCCATTGTAGTGGAAGTCTGCCTATACTATATCTTGTCGCTCTCGGCCTTCATTTAATGATCTGATGACCATCTCTCGTCCTTCAGCCTTCTGCCATTTCAGTTCTGCAATTTTATCGATTATGTCTAAGATTCTTCCCCCAATCTCATCATTTGGTATTATATGCCTTAAACTGATACCGAGCATTGACCTTCTCATTGCCCTCTCCATTACTCGGAATCTGTAGGCACTTGTTTGGGTAATGGAAATTGTTTCCATTCCGTATGTTGTGACAGGTAAAACACAGGCGTTGAACACTTTACATCTTAGATTAATGGAAATATCGCCATTTCTCAATTTGTGCAAGTCTACCGAATGCAGCCCAGAAGACTTTTATTTGCCCTGATATTTTCCTTGGTTGGTTTTCCTTTCTTAGTGAAAAAAAATATGATCCGGGTAATTGTTTTTTTTTCATTTTCGATGACAGAGTTATATATATACATATATATATATATATATATATATATATATATATATATATATATATATATATATATATATATATATATATATATATATATATATATATATATATATATATATATATATATATATATATATATATATATATATATATATATATATATATATATATATATATATATATATATATATATATATATATATATATATATATATATATATATATATATA
>JAHBCN010021016.1:0-14442 GCA_019359885.1 Listronotus oregonensis | reverse complement strand
ATGAAAAAAGCCCAGTTCACATTATCAAATTTATAAGAATGCAGTTTACCTATGTCAATGTTTCTATTGACAAATGTATGGGCACCAATTTTTTTTTCACTTTAAATTAAATAATTAAGAAAATAAGCATTGGCTAATTTAAAATAAATTAGTGATATACAACTTGCATAAAGTTATTTGATATTATAACAGATAAATTAAAAATAGTCATAATTTACCTCATTATATTTTTATCTTATTTATTTTTCTGTTGTTAGCCAATAAAAATTAAAACCTTTTTTTTAATAAGCCCAATTTAATATGATTTAGATCATGTAAATTAATTAAATTATATTTAATGAATCACACTGACATTAGGACTAAGAAAATAAACAAACATTAAATCTGAATTAATCACGTACCTTTCTTAAATTACAGCGATAATTTTGAATCCATCCGAAAACTGTAATAAAACAAATAAAAAACCACCCACAGCATTAAAATTACTTTGCACAATAACAAAAAACGCGGTTTTCTAGCGACAAAGTCAAAATCTTTTTAGCGTCCCAATAATCGGTGCTAAACGATCCCGAGCACCAAACTGAAGAGTACCATCAAAAAGGGTCCACTCGAGAACCACCGCGACCGGCAGATGTTCAACGGGGTACTCTGATTGCTATCTGAGACCCAATCCGGTTGGGTGATTTTTCTGAAATATGCCAAGAGTGCTATCCGCACCATACAAAATGATTTTGTGTTTTTAAATGGCTTTTAAATCGTCGTTTTGGCACTGTGTAATTTCCGAAGACAACATTTAATGGTCTTTTTTAACAGTTACGAGTTTAAGTGTGAACAGATGATTATAGGGTTTCGTATAATCGCGGTTCATTTTGATCGATAATGTTTAAGAAAAAGGAACGTGATAAAATTAAAGTCATCCAAACCTTAAAATTTTAAAAATTGTTGTTTAAACCTAATATACAATTATGGTGTTATATACAGTTATGTATAGGGTCATCAAACTAAAAGTGAACGGGGCCATATATGAAATAGCCATCTTGTATTTTTTCCCGTAGAAACTCGAAAGAACAAGGGTATTCTTTCTTCGCTTTATACTAAAAAATCGCTGGGCTGGATGGCATACCAGCAATCGTCTTAAAAAAATGTGCTCCCGAGCTTGCACCCATCCTAACTCGTCTCTTTCGAATCTCTTACGACTCGGGCATTTTCCCGGAGAGTTGAAAAGCTGCACGTGTACAACCTGTCCCCAAAAAAGGATCCAAAACTCTCCCTTCCATCTATAGGCCTATATCTCTTCTTTCTGTTTGCAAAGTAATGGAAAAATTCATTAATTCCCAAATCCTAAAGTATCTGGAAAAACAAAAGATCTGACATGATAGACAGTATGGATTCCGCCACAGTTGATCCACAGCTGATCTGTCTTTGTCCCACACAACTGGAACAAGTCCCTTAGTTTCTTGGTGAATCCCAGATCGTTGCTCTTGACATATCCAAAGCTTTCGATCAGGTCTGGCATGATGGGCTTCTTAACAAACTTTTTTCTTACGGTCTTCCACATAAACTTTGCTCTTGGCTCTCCAGGTTTCTTTCTCGTATCGACGTATATCAGTTACTGTAAATGGTCATTCTTCCAGCTTCTACCAAATTAATGCTGGGGTGCCCCAGGGCTCAGTATGGCACCCACGCTTTTCTTCTACACATCTCTCTTTCACAATCAATTCCCTTCATAGTTTTGCTAACGATAGTACCCTTCACTCTGGTATTCAATTTCTTAAGCCACCATGTAATTCTGATTTGAAAAACAAGCGCAGGTCAGTGCGGATATCTCTTTCACAAGACCTCAAACTTATCTTGAATTGGGGCGCCAAAAATCTTGTGCAGTTTAATGCCTCGAAAACACAATCATGTTCGCTATCCCGAAAACAGTCTACTAATGCTCATTCCTTACATATGAGCGGCCAAGTTCTGCAAAACAAAGGGTCGTTTAATCTTGTCGGCGTTACTTTCAAGAATAACCTCAACTGACACAAACACATTACATTCATAGCCTCGGCTTTTAAAAAAAGTTGGATTCCTCTTTCGAGCCAGAAAATATTTCTCTTCTTCCAATCTGTACACTCTGTATGTATCCCAAATCAGACCTTCTCTAGAATATTGTTTTCATGTCTGGGGAATGGCGTCCCCTACAACACTTAGCATTCTGGACTTCATCCAAAGAAGAGCCGTTCGTCTTATTAATCAGCCCACGCTTACAGAAGGGCTTCCTCTTCTTGCCCACCGTCGAGCTGTAGGGGATCTGTCGCTCTTCTATAGGAATTTTCACGGCTTCTGCTCAGAAAAGTTGGCCAGTATAATTCCTCCTCTGGCAGCTCCCAACAGAGCAACACGTAGTGCAACTTTAATGCATCCTTTTACACTTCACTTAGAGAGGCCCCGAACTTCCCGCTTTCTTCGTCCCTTCATACCTAGAGTGTCAAGACTATAAAACCTGCTGCCCGCAGAAGTTTTTCCTTCCCCTCCCAATCTCCAAATATTTAAGTCCCGTGTGAACAAACTCCCTCTGACCACACTTAAGACACCCACGGTACGTTGGTACTTAGGCATTAGCTTTCGTGGACTGTCCCAAGATAAAAAAAAACTAAAAGACTACCCAAACAAATTATTTATATTAAAACAAAAGAAACACATATTTTCTTAATTGAACACTTTTTTACTAACTCGTTTTTGAAAGTGTCTAATTTTTTTATTAAGTTTAAACAGGGCTTTTAATGATATACTCAGTACAAGCGCGTCCGCCATTTTAAAAATGCGGCAATATGAAAGTTTTGGGCACTTTTTAAAAATATCGCTGGGCAACAAGCATACCTCTAATATCAGTGCAATTAAATGAAAAATTAATTGATGGTGCTTCATTAGTGCATTCTACCGTGTGTTCAGTAACGACCATGGCTGATGTGCCATGGTCGTCCTTAAGGAGAAAATAAAGCCGAACTAGTTAAAAGGTTAGGATAATATTAATTAAGATGTCAAGTAAAACTATATTCTACTTGTCCGGGTAATAAGTAAAAGTAATTACAAAAAAAAAATCTTATTACTATGTTTTTTAGGGTCACAAACGCTCTGCGTAATTGTGTAAATTATTTTTCAGCCAGCGAGGTTCTAGTGACTTTTACCTCCGACAAAATTTATTGTTTAAGGTTATGGCGCGAGCAATCATATTTATTAATTAAATATATTACCTTATTACTAGTTTTCTTTTTTACACAACTGATGGGCTGAATATTCGGTTGTTGGACCACATTCTTTTTAAAAATAAAGTGAACAAATATATGTGTCTAACATTATCAATTGGAATCGACCATCACCTCGTCCACACCGCTTCACCCACAAATTGCATTTAGTACATTTGGAACAAACTTGTAAGTGCTTTCACTTACTTATTTTAATGAGTTTTTGGCGCTAGAGTTGCTGGTTATCGGCAACTCTCTTGGCTAGCGTATGGAACGGGATCCGAAGCTAAGATGAACACAAGGCTTTAACTCAAGGTGTTAGCATACGGTGCTGATGAGTGAATGACATCCTGTGCCTTAAACAGGTGTCTCCAACGGTGCCTCTGAGATACAGGGCGACCTCTCAGAGTATCTAACCTTACTGCGGTGATTTCTGCCGTGGTAGACTATTACTTCCCTAGCTCCAAACATAGGAAAAAAGTGACAAAGGTGCGCCGACCGAAACGGATGGATCCGTTTCGTAAGGTGCCCCTGAAGTCACCGGCGCCTGGTTCACGGGAAATTACTAATCCATCCCGAATAACAGGTGCTTAGGAAGGGTTCCCTGAATCCAAACAGAAGGCGGACAGAACCGCCTTTATAGGAAAAAGGGTTCCCTGGCTTTAAACAGAAAGCGGACCGTTTTCATAGGATAAGGCCGGAGATGCGGCCTCAGAAAGAACATCTGGTTCCTGTAACAAGGATCTGGTAGCTACCCACGTCACTAGACCGGGAGAGGAGGGCATGATGGATCTAATCGTCTGCTCGTCATACTCTCCAGGAGACAGGGACACCAGAACACATCAGAACACATTGTGCTCGTGTCCGGTAGCGACACGAGTAAGAGGAGATGTAAAAACTCTCTCCCAATCTGGTATCGGATTCATTAGAAGTCCGATCCTATTGGGAGAAATATAAAAAGGTGTGAGCCAGCGCAGTGGAGGGCGTAAAAAAGTCCACTCACTTTAAACCTATCTACCTACCTACTACGCATACTCTTATAGATAACATTATTTGTTATGTATGCAAAATAATTTGAGTTAAACTGTTTATAAAAAATTATTCATTATTACTTGTTTTATTGCTACTTTTTTTAAAAAACATATGCCCTGCTCATACATTTGTAAATAAAGTGCCCGAAAAACATGTCGGAGCTGGTACAAAGGATATAAAAAAACATTTCTGGTTTATTTTGAGTAATTACAGAAAACTGTAGGTAACCATAAATACATAAAATGCAAAAACATAAACAGTCAGTATTCGGACAAAGTCTAGCGTTTATTACCACTTTTAATACACCCTAATAAAAGTAAAACATGTTTAAAATCCACTTTATTAACAAAACCATTCCGCAAGTCTAGAAGCACCTTTTAATTTTTTTCAGACTTGCCCTAATAATATATAAAATTAGCCCTGTTTATTAGATTAAGTTTAAAACTAGTTTTGTTTTTTAATTTGTCAACGTTCCTGCTTGTCTTACGAAATACCCAATTTTCGAATGTACCAATATAAACATGTCCATTATTGTAACACTGAAGCTATTTGGCAGACTGCTGTCGTATAATTTTTAATATTTGGGAGTATTAATTTTATTTTAAAGCAGTTGTAAAGTATCTTCGGTCTATTATATCACTATTGAAAAGTATTGGCCTAGTCATCTTATTGTTAATAATACCATTCCAGATATAAACCGATGTTCTTTTTTGATATTTTTAGGCTGTTTGCTGATAATTTTTTAAAATGGGTGTGGAAAATACCTTTTTTCCGCATGCATTAAGCTTGGAAAATGCTGCACAGCGTGCGAAATTTTTTACCCGCATGCTTATTTTTTTTTTAGCTATCTTACATAAAGCAAGACTAACCAAAGATCCTAAAAATATTTTCATCAAAATATTGATAATTTTTGTTGTAAATTTTACCAGAATATTTGTATGTGCAAGACAGCTCCTACACATTAATACAGGGTGTTCGAAAAATGCACCGCCAAAAATTTTAGGAGGTGATTCCTTATGAAAAAATTAAAAAGAGTTTTTATACATATGAGTCCAAAAATGTATAGTTTCTAAGATACAAGTTGTTACTTTAAAAAATATATCTTTTTGTAATTATCTTGAATACCCTGTAGCCGATTTTCTTGAAATTGTCAGTGGTTTTCTAGTAATAAGAGACTATTTACGGCATAATTAAGAGTCCATTCTCAAAGACTATATGAAAGCCAACACTTAAATCTAGGCTTTTGCTGTAATAGTTTTTTAAATTTGGATTCAGTTTTTAATATTTCCTTGAGTAAAAGTCACCCTAAAATCGGTTATGTTTAGATACTATTTTTTCTTAACTCGACTCATATTTCAAAAATCCGTTAGAGCGAAGGCATAGATTATTTCCTTACCTTTAAAATGGGGTATGATTTATGTCATTTAAGTGAAAAATAGTTACCGAAAAACGTTATCTCCTGTAGGCTTGCAATCGGAAACAACATCGCATCGATACACCGAATTTGGAAGAACCTAAATTAAAAATAATATTTTTAATGCGGCTATACGAAAATTGTGGTAGTGGGAGTTTGTTAGTCTCCGCCCACCGTCTCCGCGTCCTTTTGCCCGACCCCTAAGGTGTAGCGTAAATGCACTCTTAAAATAAAAGTATTAAGTAGTGTCGTCTCAGAGGACACTTTATTAAAAATAATGGTGAAATAAATGTACACATTTTTTTCCATTTTTATATTTTTTTTTTTTTATATCAAGCAACTAAAAAAGAAATTTTTTGTTTCTTGATATTTTGACCTGGCTTGCTTCTTTTTCAAGAAAAAACCAAATCATTGCAATTCTCCGAACCATTTTTTAAAGTTTTTTCAAGGGGGTCCAGAGATTTGCAATGATTTGTTTTTTTTTTCTTGAAATCGAAGCAAAATAAGAAAAAACATCAAGAGACAAAGAAGTTCTATTTGTAGTTGCTTGATGTTGTATAAAATGATTGCTTTAAATTTTAAATTGTGTTTATTGTCCTATTCAGCTCTCGTTGGATGGCCCTATACTCTGATAGATTTTATAGGAAGATAGGTAAAGCAAAAATAATATTTTTAGTAAAAATCTCATACTTGTTGTAATTGTGTAAAATTGCGGGTCCACTTTTTTGGGTTGCAAATCAACATGATTATTTTTTTTTGAGTTGTCAAATATTTTTATTTTTAAAGCTTATTAAAAATAAAATAATTAAAAAACAAAAATGTCAATTCTTTGTTTCAACAAAGTTTTTGAAAAAAAATCCAAAAATTGATATTTTTAAAATTAGTTGTCTTTATACGTAGAATATGAAACAAATCATTAGAAATTGCTAATCTTAAATGGATCATTGACAAAAAACTTTAACCCATTTTTAAATATTTATTTTAAAAATTAACATTGATTTTTTTTTTAAATATTAGTAAATCCGCAAAACAAAATGAAAATAAAAACATGTCAATATCTCTATTTTTTGACTTTTTATGTCCAACAATCGTTGGTGCCCCACAAATGCACAATTACGGACAAAAATTATGCTGATGAATATCTTTTCTTCCTAAACCAATCAAACGCATCAATCATTTTACCCGAAACGCATTTGGAGCCAATAAGTCATTGATTAACAATGAGCTATAAATTATGCTTTCTCATTGGTTACTGTGACTTGCTGATACGTTTTTTTTCCCAGTATAATTTTGTTATATTTCAATTAAACCTAGTTAATAATTAAAATTGTATTTATGTGCTCTGAGCAGTGTAAAAAAATGATGCAAAGAGTACAGCAAACTAATCACAAGATTGATTACTGAATTTAGGATAAGAAATCACCATCGTAATTCTTAATTCCCTGAAGAACGAAATCCAATTTAAAAGGACAGCTGTTCGGAAGGGGCTATTTTTCGAATGACCAAACCGGAAAGGTGTTTCAAATTTCTTGCTTGTTATTCAGATTAAATTTACTTTATAATTTTACCTTATCGTAATAAGGGGGCCTTGTACTAAAATATTTGACAGTTTTGAATTGTGAAGTGTGTGGTGGGTTATTTGCATTGGTAATTTTATTACATGGATGGTTTTGTGCAGTGTCCATTGAGGTCAATGGCTTTTTAAAATAATGCAACAGGCGTTCTAAAATTCACTAATGAGGTAATGGGAGCATGCAAAAATATGATTATTTTTAATATTGAGTTATTTGACTGGTTTTCTACAAGATAAACCCAACTTAGTGGCCAATTAAAATTATTAAAATAACTAATAGGCTATTAGTCCAGTAAATGAAGGGACAAAGCTGTAAATATATCTGTACAGTTTTCCTTGTGGCGCAATTCTTAGGTGTTCGGGGATGCTTTCAAGCAAAAAAAAGTTTATCAACATTAACAGGTGGGAAAGGGCTGAAAATGACCTCTCAAGGCTCGAAAAATGGGTTTCCCGCTAATATCTGCCAAAATATGCGAATTGGAGAACTTTTGTTTTGTTAAAAAATAAAGATCGTCTTGTAATCTACAAAAACGGTCTTTATAATTTTTTCGAAAAATCGATAGTTTTCGAGATACCGGGACCCAAAAGTCCCCTTATTTCAACTGCCGCTCTACCGCTAGAATGCCGCTATCTTCATGGATTCACTTATAAGCGGGCGGACGAATTGTTCCATTACTCGGGCAATAAGGTACATTTTTTAATCATTCAAACTTCATTGGAATGGAAAAACCCGTACCTATCATATCATATGAGTTTGGGTCCATTCTGATTTTTCTAGAATATTTAAAAAAGCGGTTAAAGCTTTTTTTTCACAATATTTTGAGAATATCCTATTAATTTACGATATTTTTCGAAAAAATGGTTTCGTTGCTAAAATTTATTTTTTATAACAGACCTTAGCAAGTGTTCGGGCAATGATTCCAGCAATTTCCTTCACTATATTTTTTTGCGTTTTGATAAAAATTACTGGATTTATCCGTATTTTTAGCCGTTTAGCCACATGTATCCAGTGTAATGTTATGTGGATTTTCGATGGTATTGTTTTGCGAAAAATACGGTGTTGCGGGAAAAAATAGACCATTTTCGTAGGGATTTCAAGATCTTTTTCGTCTTCAATAAAAATTCCTCTAGACTGACATACGGCAGAGATATTCGCGTGGAAACTCATTTTTGGACTTTGTGGTCATTTTCATGGTTCCTAAGCATCGAATCGTGATAAAACTTTTTTCACTCAAAAGCATTTTTCGTGAAATAAGAATTGCGCCACAACGAAAACTACAGATTTATTTACAGCTTTGGGTACTTTTAGGTCTCTTGGAAGTCACTTAATTATATTGACTATCACTTTGAACAAGAAATAAATTCAAAGAGCAATTCTTTTATCACTGATTGATTTTTGATGTTTAATATAAGATGCTTTGTTCACCGAATGTCAATATTTGAGGGGGCGATTAGCTCCATTTTTAGAAGAATATCCCATATGAATGTATGTACCAAAACGATACAAGGTGTAAAATATTAAAATAAATCACTTCCATTAATAATATATGTAATACCACTAGATCTTTTTAATTAAATTTGGCATACGTATCATGCATCAAGATGCATTTTTTTAGTATACTCTTTACATTTTTTTTTGCTTTATCAAAATTTAACCCGCCTGCTCGTGGCAGACATTGATGGTAATAATTGGTTTTTCTTAAAACAAAATCATTTCAAAAATTCTTTAGTTATTTTTAAATAAAGTTAATAACTTGATTTTTTATCCGGATGCACGGTTTTCGCTTATAAAATTTTCAATTTCGCTTCTCTGCAAGGATTGATCATAACAATATCGGTAAATAATATTACCATGCAAAGAAATATCTAGATCTAGTTTTAAGTAGGTAAAAACCATGTGCGTCGGAATAAAAAACAATCAAGAATAAAAAATTAAATAAAATTCACCTAAAAAATTAAATCTATATTTTTTGCATGGTGATATTTTTTACCGATATTACATAATTATAAGAGAGAAAAGGTTTTATTTTTTTAAGCGAAAACTCTCGCATCGGATAAAATCAGGTAATTAACTTTGCTGAGAAATGATTGGGGATTTTAAAAATAATTTTTATTTCTAGAGAAATCAGTGGCGTACCATCAATGTCTGCCAAATAGGCAAATCAAATTCCGTAGGAAATGCCACTGGTGGAAATTAAAAAATTGTATTCAATAAAATGCCTGATGATATAGTATATATGCCACAAACTTATTAAAAACTAAAGTAGGCTACAGATATTAATAATAAAAATGATTTATTTTTAAAATTATACCACCCCGTATCTCAAAAGTTAAGACAAGCTTAGATGATACGATCATAGGAAGTTTTCTTCTTAAAATAAACCCCAAAAGCCGCCCCCAATATTGGGATATCTAATTTAGAAAACACCCTGTTTAAAAATACAATACAATACAATGTGCTATTAAATCTAGGCTTGGGTTTTTTAGAATTGGGCCACTTTTTTATTATTTTCAAAATTCAAAAATATCTCAGAACAGAAATATGTTAAAGCAAAAATAGCAAGTTAGCATAGCAGTTAGCATAGCATAGCAAATAGCAAATTAGCAAAAATATGTAAAAAGCTTTTCTGTAGATAATAAAATTCTTCGTATCGAAGGATACCTTCTGCTAAAAATCCTTTGCCGTAGTAAATGCAGAAAATAAATATATTTTACAACCCTTTCATCAATTTTTTCTATTTTTCTTTTATAATGTGGAATAAAACTATTTTGGTATTTAGTAATTATCCTGGGTTCAATGTTTTTTTTTAAATAAAATCAAAAAATAAAGATATTTAAAAATATATTGATGTTCTACTCGTTTTCGGATTTATGAAGAAGTTGAAGAATCAATTTTTTAACTTTTGACCAAAGATTTGAAGGTCATGCATTAATTTTTCATAATATTTTTTTTCCTGTTGCGCATCAAAAATAGAACAATTTGAAAAAAAATTCAAAAATCAATATTTTTTTTAATTTTTCAATTTCTAAATTTTAAAAAATATCGTTATCGAATAATTTACATTTTTGAAATATATTTTAGTTTTGGTTAGTTCTGGTTAGTCTTTTTAGATGTTTTACTCTCACTTAGGATTTAAAATTCGGATTTTTTAAATACTACGGTAAAAATTGTAAAAAATTGAGAAAAAAATATATAACTGATCCTTTAAAATATATATATATATATATATATATATATATATATATATATATATATATATATATATATATATATATATATATATATATATATATATATATATATATATATATATATATATATATATATATATATATATATATATATATATATATATCATATATATATATATATATATATATATACATATATATATATATATATATATATATCTATATATATATATATATATATATATATATATATATATATATATATATATATATATATATATATATATATATATATATATATATAAAAATATATATATATATATATATATATATATTTTTATATATTTTATATATATAAAATATAATTTATAAAAAAATGCAAAATTTAAAAGGGTGATTCTGCAGAAAAAAATTTAATAATTTTTTATAAATTTGAAAAAAAAAAGCTTTTTCCCGAGATACGGGGTGGGGTTTTCCCGGATTATTTTTTTTTTGCTTTAAAACCGATCGAGATAAAATAAAATTTTTGGGGGGTTTTAAGAGGTAGTTTTTAAACCTTTTTTTGACATGCAAATAAAAATTTTGTGTTCTTTATTGGGGGGTTGGGGAAATTAGTCTAAATTTTTTTTAAAGAAAAAAGGGGGACGCCACTGAGATATTCTAAATTAAAAATTATTTTTAATTTCCCCTCCCCAAATTTTGGGTAAAAAAAAATTTTTTCCCTTTTTTTTCGTATGAGGGTCTTTTTTTTATGCAAAAAAATAAAAATTTATGGGGTATTTTTTTTTTTTTTAATAATAAATTTAAATTTTAAAATAAAAAATTAAGAATATAACACAATAAATTTTAAATGGGGAAAGTTTAAAAAAATGTTAAAATGACCCCCCTCAGATGTAATAAAGATTCAACTTTCGCCCCAGTTTTGTCGTTTTCCCTTTCAAAATTCTTGGTGTATTTCTTATTGTCCCACACCCGGGCCCAAATTCGTTTCCCTTTAGGCCATCAAATTTTCAACGGGAGTGGAATAAATTAATGAAAAAAAACCCCCAGATGAAAAAATCAAAGGTTTTAAAACCGGGATCGAGCAGGCCAATTTTCCCTTTTCCCCCCACCATCCAACGATTTGGATTTGGATCTAAAGGGATTACAAAATTAATGCTAAAATGAGCTGGTGCACCATTCACATAAACCATAAGTTGTGTTTTTAACTGTAAAAATTTCTTCAAAAAGAACAGGTAACCTTCCTGTAGAAAATTAAAACCCTTTCCCCTTGTTAATCCTTTGGGGGAAAATATACCAATTAAATAATGATAAATTCCCCAAGCCATACATTTGCTGAAAACTCATCCCAAAAAGAGTTTCCCGATTCCATGTGGTTTTTCCCTCACCCCATAAGTGATTGTTTGGAAATTTCATACAAGTCGCCCAAAAATTCCCCTCATCAGTAAACAAAACCCCATTTAAAAAGGAATTTTGAGGATTTGATGAAGAATCCACTGGCAAAAAATAGGCGCGGAAAAAGTCTCAGGTAGAAAAGCTTGTACACGGGGATATGAAACGGAAAAAATGCCTGTTTTTTAAAATTTTTAAAATAAAATTAAAGTTGTTACATTCAGTTTTTGGGAAATTTTTTCAGACTTGTTTCAGGTGACCCCGGGAAATTAACTCGGGGAAACTGCTTCTTCTAGTTGAAACAGTTCGTATTTCCCGGAGGACGCCCGCAGTCAGCCGTTTGTTTCTTAAATTTTACCATTTTCCCCGAAAAACGTTGGTGAAGACGAGCAAATAGTGTGTGATGGGGAACCCTACGTCCGGGAAATACAACTCAGCAAAATCGTCGAGCTTGCCGACCATTTCCATTACATCGACCGTAGACAAAAGGGCCTTCGAAAATTCCGCATTTGTATAATTTTCCATTTTTTCGGAAAAAGAAAAAATTAAAAAACCAAAACAATAATATTATAGCCAAAACTAAAAGTTTAATAATTTTTAGAAACTTGTAAAAGCGCTAATTTGACATTAGGTATCTAAATGTTGACAGTAGCCTACTAGAAAAAAAAAATTTTAAAAAGAAAAAAAAAAAATACCGTTTTGGATGTTTTATTTTTTTTTTGCATAAAAACGACGCCCAACGAAAAAAAGGCAAAGAGATTTTTTTTTACAAATTTAAGAAAATTTAAAAAAATTTTTTAAATTTTAAAAATCCTTGGCGACCCTTTTTTTAAAAAAATTGAGACTATTACCCCCTTAAAGCGCGCCACTTATTGAACACAAAAATTTTTTTTTCATGTCAAAAAATAATATCTTTTAAAAACCCCAAATTTCATTTTTTATCTCGATCGGTTTTTTGAGCTTTTTTTTTAAAAAAATTTAAACAGTTTTTTAAAAAAAACTTTAACACCTTTAAAATTTGGAAATGGAAAAAATTTTTGGCAAACGTTTTAGAAAAAAACTCTCATTATTTTTTTAAGCAGAATCACCCCCTGAAGTTTTCGCTTTTTTTAAACACCCATATTTTATATATATATATATATATATATATATATATATATATATATATATATATATATATATATATATATATATATATATATATATATATATATATATATATATATATATATATATATATAAAGAAAAACGCAGAGGACTGCGAACATAGGACAATCCTGGAGCTTTTTGGGGTGTACCTAAAAACCCCCCGCATTGCTTATCGATCAATAATTGTCGGTAAAAAAATTTTATAAGATGCGCGTGGGGGCCCGGGAAAGGACCCCCTCAATACGTTTATTCCTGAAAAAATTTCCCCTTTTCTATCGAACGCTCGACAGCTAAAGTTTTACTTTTTGATTATTTGCGCCCAAAAAATTTTTTTTTTAAAAAAATAATAATTAAATAATGGATGTTTACGAACTGGAAGAAAAAATTTAAAAATTTTTAAATGGTATCACCGTGAAAATCCTGTTAAATTAGGGAATTATTTATTAATTTTTTTCCAAAACCCGGCCGACTCCCACGTTTTCCCCCCTATTCACCGAGTCATTAAAAACCTTCTGACTTTTTTTTTTTATCTCCAAAAAAACACAAACATGATAGTGTCCCAGAAGAAAACAACGAAAAAAAAGAAGGAAATTATGGTAGTGGCAAGTGTTTTTAAAAAAAACCTACAATTTTCATTAATACAATTGCAAAACAGGTTAATTTGAGCAGAAGATCAGTGGGTAGAGTGCTGAGAAAAAAAAAAATACCTATCCTACAAAGTAAGAAAAACCCAGAAATTTTCTCTGATGATCATTTTAGACGAATGCAATTTTTTTTAAACTGTAATGGAAATGGAAAATAACAATGATTTTTTTTTTTTGGGTCACAAAATCACAAATATAAGGGGGTTTTCCCCCAGAATAGGGCTAATAATCTACCAGAATTGCAATTATAAATTGAAAATTTTTTAGGATTATTACCCTCACCATTCTAGCAAAAAAAGTCAGAAGGCGTTTTATGACAATCTTGGTTATTGTTTGGCTCAAAAAAAGGGGGGTTTTTTTGAGCATCTTCGATAACTTCAAAGAGTTTTTCTTTTTTATTCTGTGAATGCCCCCATTAATTTATTTTTTTAAAAATATCTTCTACGTTCCCCCATTTATTTTTTAAAATTATATTTTTTTTTAGGAAAAAATGTTTTGGGGTTTTTTAAAACCATAGCAAACGTTTTTTGGGCCCGTAAGCAACTAATTTTTTAAAAATTTTTTGGGTGATAAGAAATCTGATCGAAGTCGGTTGACGCTAGCTAGCTCCTGCTACTTGCCTATAAACACTGCAAAAACCCTTTCTAAAAATAAAAACGTAGTACAGAACTAAACTGGGCAGATAATTCTTCCGGGTTTTTACCGCACTCCCCCCCAGTCCCAACCAAAAATGAACCCCCTGAGGAAACAAAAAGGAAATTGAAATACAAACAAAATTATTATTGGTATTTTAGGAATTTTGGGGGGATCCAAAAA
>JAHBCN010021015.1:0-14460 GCA_019359885.1 Listronotus oregonensis | reverse complement strand
TTTTAAACCTTTTTTCGATTTCGGTTTTTTAAAAGAAAAACCCCCAAAATTTTGAACTTTGGGGGGGAAAAAAAATTTTTAACTTTGATATATTAATGCGAATCATTGACACTTTTTTTGGAAATTTTTGCATCTAGCTGAAAGAAGAAATTAACCCCAAAGTCAAATTTTGAATAAAACTACATAAGATGCCTAAATGTTGGGGTTCACAAGTGTATGGTGTAATTTAAAACCCCACCCCTATTATCTCAAACCCCGGGGGGGTTTTTATAAAATCGCTAGGACACGTCGATTTTATTATCGAGGGGAACAATTTTTATGCGAAATCACTTCGCCTCTTTCAACCCATTACCCTCCAGAACCTCCCTCTCAAAAATCTTAAATGGCAAGGGGGGTTGAGTGATACCTCTTTTAAAGAATTTTTTTATTCTCTACATTTTGGCCCCTTTTTTTTTTTAAATTTGAGTGCTGCGTTCCCGTTAGGGTTATTTAAACATTGTTAAATTACTTATTATTAAACATTATTCCTGTAAGTGTTTTAATTACGTTAAAGCTATGATTTGA
Organism: Listronotus oregonensis; assembly: GCA_019359885.1. Taxonomy (NCBI): domain Eukaryota; kingdom Metazoa; phylum Arthropoda; class Insecta; order Coleoptera; family Curculionidae; genus Listronotus; species Listronotus oregonensis. The sequence continues at coordinate 13,896 of JAHBCN010021015.1, read as the reverse complement.
TTAAAACATGTTATTTAGGTTAATATTATTTTTATTAAACATTTGCATAGCCTTTTACAATTATGGTTTTAAAAAGCACGCCTAAAATTTATTTTATTAACACATTTATTTAAAAAAGAGGTGTTCAAAGTGTTCCCATTGTTCTCCAAAAAAAAATAAAGTTATTCTCAAATTCTTCCCGAACATTTTGAAATACCTCTTCTGGAATCCCAAACTTGCCTCTGTAATTTTCCCCTTTTTAAATCTTCGATATTATCAGGCTAAGTTTTAAAAACAACCTTTTTATGCCCCCCCATAAAAAAAATCTAACGGCGTTAAGTCTGGTGACCTAGCAGGCCATTCTATCGGCCCCCTTCTACCAATCCATTGGTTAGGGAATCTGTTATTCAACCACTCCCGCACGGCCGAAAATAATGCGGCGGAGCTCCATCTTGCTGAAAGTGTAGTTCGTTTGCTTGAAAATTTTTTTCCCCACCAACTTGTTTTTCCCATTGTTGTTTTAAAAGGGGAATCAATTACATCCTCAAGTAGGTGTAAGTAGAGCCCCAGTTAAGTTTTCTTCAATAAACAAGGGCCCCTATAACAGCTTTCCCCGAGAATACCGGCCCAAACTTAATTTTTTTGGCCACTGTGTAACCCTCTCTGAAAATGTGGGGATTGTCGTCACTCCAGTATCGACAATTCTGTTTATTGAATGGCCTTTTGGGGAAAAAGGCACATTTTTACTAACAAATGTTGTTACCACAATTTCCAGTGTTGTTAAGTTGGACATAATTTCCAAAACTCTATTCTCCTATCAAAATCGTCCTCATGAAGTTCCTGTAAAATTTGCATCTTGTACGGATGATATTTATGTAACTGTAATCTCGTCGTACAGTTTCATGTGATTTTTAAATTGCGTGCTACTGTACGGAGAAATTGGTGGGTTCTGCAACGAATGTTCCCAAAATTTACTTGAGCATCTTCGTTTAAAACACGCCATTTGCCCTTTTTTTGTTTCCAACTGAACCCGTTTCATTAAATTTGTACTACGCCAAAATGTATCCGTGACTTACATTACAATTAGGTTTCTTTTTTAAAAACTTCTGCCGTTTTTCTTGCGCATCTTCCTTGCTCGCCATAAAAAAAATCATTTCAATTCTTTGCCTAAGCTTTTTACCATAGTAACTAACAATAACACACAAATTACCAATAAATTTTAACTGATTTAAATACCAGTGACATTGACTGGTAGGAAAGTTCACTAAATAATATTTTAAATTTCGGATCATATTCAAACTGTATTTTGACGAATTCCATTGCAAACAAAAAAAAACAAAAAAAAAAAATAATGTTTATCTTTCATGACCAAAAGAATTTGTCGGATTGATAAACACTTTAGTGGAAAACCGGTTCCTTTATGGTCAAACACGTTCCAATACAAATCATGCTTTAACGTAATTAAAACACTTACAGGAATAATGTTTAATAATAAGTAATTTAACAATGTTTAAATAACCCTAACTTGGAAAGCAGCACTCAAATTTAAAAAAAAAAATGCCAAAATGTAGAGAATAAAAAATTCTTTCAAATGAGGTATCCTCAACCCCTATTGCCATTTAAGATTTTTTTTGAGGAGGTTCTGGGGGGTAGGGGGTTAAAGAAAGTATTTTGCATAAAAAATTTTTTCCCCTGATAATAAAATTGACGTGTCCTAGCGATTTTATAAAAACCAACCCGTTTCGAGATAATAGGGGTGGGAAGTTTTCAAATTGACACCCTGTATAATATAAATTGTTAACTGGTATGGTAATGTCTGGGACGTTTTTAGTATAAGAGTTTATTGAACCATTACTGATATAATTTATGGTTAAAATATACCCTAATATTAAAAACGTTCCAGACATTACCATACCAGTTAACGTTACTTGCTAGGATTCCTTTGCTAATGACACAATTTTTTTGTTAATTTTCCAAAAAAAAAAAATTTTTCGCACCACGAAAACCAATAAAAACTTCAATAAAAATGTTAAACTATATTGTTAAAGTCAGCCTTTTTCCCTAAAAATAATTCTGGCAATAATCCAACTTCATAATTGTGTTAATCGTTTAAATACACGCTCCGAAAAAAAATTAATTTAAAAAGAACATTAATTTCAAACGGGGGGAAAATTAATTTTTTCAATTTCAACGCTATATCGAGTTTTTGGGCAAAAACATTTAAAAAAATAAAAGAATTAGCTATTTTTTTTTTAAAAAAATAGTAGGAGAGCTGGTGACATTTTTTTAGGGTATTTAAAAGGACTACGAAAACATGTTAAGGTTTTTTTTTTGATATCCAACCTCAAAATGCGAAAAGCTAAAAGAGGGGGAGCCCTGAAAAATTTTCCCTTAAAACATTGTCATTTAGTATTTTTAATTATGTTCTTACGCAGTTGAAAAACTATTGTAAACGGGGTGATAAGGGGTAAAGTGCAAATTTGGGAGAAAATCGTAAACGATAATAATCAGCCATTTTGCCATTTAAAGTTGCCCCCCTTTGGGTAAATAAAAAAGGGCTGACAGTAAGGTGGATCCCGATGGCAGTAATAAAGATATTTTTCTGCATGGTGATATTGTTTACCGATATTGTTATGATCATGCAGAGAAATGGTTTTTATTTTTTTAAGCAAAATAATGCATTTAATTTAAAAAAAAATCAAGTGATCAACTTTACTTATAAATAATTGGCTATTTCAAAAATATTTTTTATTTTAAGAGAAATCAGTGACGTAACATTAATATTTCCAAAATAGGCGGACAAATTCCGTACGAACCCCACTGGTGGAAAAAAAAAAAAATGTATTTCACTAAAAATGCATCTTGTACATATTACAATATGCCAAATTTTTTTTAAATATCCAAAGGGATTGCTGATATTAAAATAAATGTTTTATTTTTAACTTTTTTACCCCCCTTGTTTTCAAAATAAGGATGTTTAGGACATACGTTCATTGAAGTTTTCTTTTTAAATGGACCCAAAAATTGCCCCCTTAAATATTGACTTTTAATTAAAAACCCCCCTTTTATAAAGTAAGCGCTCGGGATAATTTGACCCCGTTTTACTGCCCTCGGTATCCAACCTAACTGTCACCCCTTTTTGGATTTAGATCCCTTTTTCAATTTTTGGGCCCAAAATTTTTAAAATCGATGAGATTTTTTCCCAAAATGTGCACTTTCACCCCTTGTTGCTCCCCCCTGTATCCAATAGGTTGTCACCCGCCCGAAAATTACAATACAAATAACATGTTTTAAAAAAAAGAACTTCATATAACTGATAAAGATGATTTTTCGGCTTTTAGCTCTTAGACCAAAAGGCGGGCGGGGTTAAACGGGTAAACTTGACAAAGCAATAATTATATCAAAAGGGGAAATTTGTCAAACAGACATTGAAATAAACCAAATATAAGTATAAACCGCGGAAAACCCGAAATTCATCAAGCACATAATCAATTATTGCTTCTTCTTATTCTACTGTAAGTCCTAGTACGGCCGTTTTTGGGACGTTTTTACCGATTCCACATTTACGAAGTCTTTAAAATGTCAGAAAAAAGTCGCCTAGAAAGTTGCCGTCTGTTTGGAAATTTCCGCTGATACTCGCCACAAGCAGCTAGCCCGTTTCCATTGAAAAACCCATAAAAAAACCCATACACATAAACAATATCACTTTGTTAGTGAACTCCATTTTCTTGTGATTTTTCCAATAACAGATTGACAAGGTCTAATTTTTGACAAAGGTCAAATTTGATTTCATATGGGTAATAGTTTGAAAGCGCCAACTGAAGCGACACCCACAATGTGTTTTAAATTTTTTTTTCCCAAAAATTTTTATAGTGAAATATCTTGGAAACGAAGGAAAATTTGAAAAAAAAAGTATTTTTTTTTCAATTTAAAACAAAAAAAGTTATTCTTTTCATTTTTCGCCTCTACTTACCAATAACCCTGGTATATAAGCGAGATGTAACAGTCTACAGTGACCTATGAAAATTAAATTTGGCATGGAGAAAAAATGAATAGAACACGTCAGCTAAAAAGAATTCTAAAAAACACCTCCCCAAAGACATAGAAGTGGGGGGGGTAAAAGTGTGTATGATGCAATTTCGTCATTTCTGACTTGGAAGTATTAAAATTGGTCTATAGGCTATTATCTTTTTTAAATATTGTCTGTTTTACCATTTTTAAAATAACGTCTCTTAATGGGATAAATTTCTGGACTGAAGAAATTTAAAAAATGGTATGTCGGCTATTAATTACGATTAAAAAAGATCAGCTCAAAAAAATTTTTAAAATAATTTTTGGGAGGTTTAAAAAAGGGATAAAAGTTTGTATGATAAATTAGAAAGAACTTATTCCCCAAAAGACGGGTATATTAAAAATAATAACAATAATTTGACAAAAAGGGGGAGCCGGAGAGCGCGGGAAGCGGGATGTGATGTGACGCGATGGAGTGGGAGGGGAAGGGGCAATATCCCACGAAAAAAAAAAACTGCCAAAATCGTGGTCCACCCGGGGGAAAAACTAGTAGACCATTACTTTTAAGTGTTACGGCCTTTTTTGATACAAGCTAGAGGTGTGTTAGGGAAACATTCAAAACCTTTGGGCAAATTCTGGTGCATGAAAGAAAAAATTTAAAAAAAATATACATATTTCAAAAAAAACTATGACTACTTATTACAAAAGAAAATTTTGTTTTAAGGTTTTTGGGCTGTTAGGGCCGGCGTCGATTGTCGTTTATTTTTACGTTTCGCCAACACGAGCGGTTGGCATCTTTAGAAGTTGCTTCCGGGGTTTACATTTTCGAATTTGGGCTTTGCGCGGTCGTAGCTGTATTTATATGTTCGCGAGGCAGTGGGCGGGGCTTCGGTTATCTTCGGTTCCGGTCGGTTTGTTCGCAAAGGGTGCAGTTCTCGTACCCTTAATTAGGGGGATCCGTTTTGTTGATCTTAACTGATTCCTCCTTCTTTTTAAAATTTTGCTATGCTTTTCATCTCTATGGCTTCTTTAGAGTCTGGAGTGGTATGCCGAGGGGGGTAGCGAGTACTTGGGTCTCCCCAAACTTTTTGATGGCCGAGGGGGCCCCCCCAGGCATTTTCCCGTCTGCCCCAGACGACAGTTGGCTTTATGCTCTTTAATCCTGGTGTTGACGAGCGTTTTGTCGCCGACACGCTTCCACATGTGCACGGAATGCGGAAAAATTTCCCTGAAGACGCAAGCGGATTTTTTTTTATTTTTCCAAGGCATTTTTATTTTCCTCGTTGGTTTGAATTTTTTTAAAATTTTTTCTTTTGTAACAATTGCCCAACCTGTCCGTAACCCTCGGAATAAAGAGAGAAATGTTTTGCCACTGGCGGAGTTGTTTGTTCTCCACGGGTCTGGTATTCTTTGGGTTCCATTGATTTTTTGTTTTCCCGGTCGAATAACCATTCCCCTTAAAGCATTATGGATATGTTTTTCCCCGGCGTTTAGCGCCTCGGGTTCGCAAATTCTTCTTGCCCTTTCTATTAGTTTTTTAATGACTCCATATTTCTGACAAGGGGGGGGGTTTGGAATCCCTATGTTGATAGCGATCTGTGCGTGTGGGTTTTCTGTATACCGTGTGGCCTAATGATCTTCCTTTAGGGTTAAAAAACATAAGGAACGCTAGTTTGTTGTTGTCCTCGATTTCCAAAACGTATATTTTCAGGGATGTTGTTAATGTGTCTCAGAAATTTGCAGTTTTTATCTATAAATTTTTTTTGGCTTGTAAGGGGCACTGTTTAAAGCCAGTTGTTCAACTTTTCCATGAAAAAATTTTTACTACCGGGGGGGAGAGGGCTTCCCATTGTCCCTTCAATCTGTTCATAAATCTTTTGTCCCATGAAAAAAAGGTTGTTGTCAAGCAATGTTTAAACAAATTGGCGATATCTTCTAAGATGTCATATTTTGTTCCATTGCATTTTTTGAGAGCCCGAAAGAGGTACCACATAAAAAATTACTAATATATCGTTGTTTCCCCAAAACTAAGTCTTTTCAAAAAAAAATGGGCGAATCCTACAAAAACCCATCCGATGTGTGGTTGCAGAAGTGATGATGGGTTTAGCTAGATCATATGTCGGTGAACCGATAGCGCTTACAATGGGACGTAGAGGAATGTTGGCTTTTTAAAAGGAAAAACCATGAGCCTTGGTACAGCCTCATTTTTACAAACTATTTTTTTTTTGTCTATTCTTCTAGACTTGACTTCAGAACTAAGGTTTTTGTTGTTCTTAATACGCGTTGTTTTGGGATCATTGCTTAATTCCTTATAACTGTTTGGATCCAGAAATCATTTATTTTTCTTTTTTAATCTGCGGTGTTTATTACGACAGTGGCTTTTCCCCTTATCTGCCCCAAAAACTAGGATACTGTCATCTTTGTTCAGATTCGAATAGTTTAACCCCTTATGCTTCAGGTTGCTCTTGGGGGGTTTAGCCTTTTTAAAAGAGATAAAAATAAAGAGATCCGCTTGCGTCTTCAGGAATTTTTTTTATTCCGTGCACATGTGGAAGCTTTACATGGGAAGGGAAAAAAAGCCGATCAAACCAGGATTAAAGAGCATAAAGCCAACTGTCGTCTGGGGCAGAAGACAAATCCGCCGTAGCAGAACATACCCCAACGGACCATCGAATAAAGTTTGAGGAGAGCCAAGTACTGCTACCACGCGGATACCACTCCGACTCTACAAAAGCCTAGAGATAGAAAAGTAGCAATAACTTTAATAAGAATGAGGAAGCAGTTGATCAAAAAACATGGATCCCCATAATTAAGGGGGCGAGAACTGCACCGTTTGCGAACAAAGCCGACGGAACCGAAGGAACCGAAGCCCCGCCCACTGCCTCCCGAACGAAAAACGAGCTACGACCGCGCAAAACCCAGTAGTTCGCATACTTCAACCAGGAAGCAACTTCTAAAGATGCCAACCGCTCGTGTTCAAACGTCAAGTCAACCAGACAATCGACGCCGGCCCGCCCAAAAAACCTTGAAACCTTAGACAAGGCCGCGAAAGCCTTTCACAGTATAAATATTTTATGCTTGTTCCAACTATACATTACGAAATAAAGAGGTTAATTAAACAAAAAATCGATTTCAAAAAAAAAAAGGGTGTATAAAAAATAAAAAAAATTTATTTATTTAGGGGGTTTTTATTTATATAAGCAAATAATATTGTAAATTTTAGTGTATTTTTTTTAAATGGAAGTGCCCTTCGGTGTTTCCATTTTATGATAATTAGTTTCAAGGAGCAGAAGTTTTGGAAAAAAAAAGGGATTAACTAGTCCATTTAAAGGCATCATAACTTAAAAAAAACATGTTGCTAGAAATCAATGATTTTTAATTGGTGATCAGCTCCCCAAAAAAAACCCGATGCAAAAAAAAAAAAAGGCGTGAGGGGCCCAAAAAGTAAAATTTTTCTAATTCTTGGGGAAATGCAAGGTTAAAAAAATTTTTTAAAACCTCCCATGATGGAAGTTTAGTATTTAATGTTTAAGAGCGCTTAAGATGGACGCTTATTTTTTGTTATGAACTAGATAAATGTGTAAATCATGTTATTTGAGAACGCACCTTTTAAATGGTTCAAAAAAAAGGGCAACATTTTTAAAATTGAGGGATTTCAACGAATACACTGGCCTTCCTTTAAAAGGACATCGACTTCTTTATTGACTAATGCTTTAGGTTAAACCTACGTTTAGGTAGGTAGATAGGTTTAAAGTAAGTGGGTTTTTTTCCCTCCCTGACCGCTCGGTCTATTGTCTCCCCCTTTTATATTTCTCCCAATAGGGTCGGATTCTAATAAATCTGATACCAGATTGGGAGAAGTTCTTCATCTCCTTCTTTCGTGTCGCTCCGGGGACGAGCACAACGTGTTCTGATGTGTTTGGTTTCCGGTCTCCGGGATATGACGAGCAGACGATTAGATCCTCATCCCTCCTCTCCCGGTCTAGTGACGTGGGTAGCTACCAGGTCCTTGTTACAGGAACCAGATGTTTTTTCTGAGGCCGCATCTTCGGCCTTACCCTATGATAACGGTCATATCCGCTTTCTGTTTAAAGCCAGGGAACCCTTTTTCCTATAAAGGCGGTTCTGTCCGCATTCTGTTTGGATTCAGGGAACCCTTCCCAAGCATCTCTTTGTTCGGGATGGATTAGCCCTTTACCGTGAAACAGGCGCGTGACTTTAGGGCACCTTTCGAAACGGATTCACCTGTATCGGTCGACGCACCTTTGTCTGTTTGTGACCTTGAGTGGCACCTCGAAACGGATCTTTCCGTTTCGGTCAGCGCACCTTTGTCACTTTTTTCCTATGAAAGTGGTTCTCTCCGCTTTCTGTTTGGAGCTACGGAAGTAATAGGTCACCACGGCAGAGCCCCGCATTACCGCAGTAAGGCTAGATATCAAGAGGTCGCCCTGTATCTCAGAGGCACCGTTGGAGACACCTGTTTAAGGCACAGGATATCATACACTCATCAGCACGGTATGCTAACACCTGAGTTAAAGCCTTGTGTTCATCTTAGCTTCGGATCCGTTCCATACGTTGCCGATAACCAGCAACTCTAGCGCATGTTCCAAAAGATCCTACTGGGTCCAACCACGACGACGACGTGTGACCACAGAGATGGGTAAACCTACGTTAGTCGTGCCTAATTAAGTGTCACTGGATTACTATTGTAGTCCAATTTTTATTTTATATGGAACACCTACCTTTTAGTTTTTTATTTAAATTGTTTTTTAGATTTATATTTTAAAGTATATTTTTTAACTTAGTTACATAAAATTAGTTAAAAGGTGTTATGAATTATTGAGTGAATTATATTTACCAGATAATAATAAAGTTCTATAGGTTTATTAATGTTTTATTCTTTTTAAAAAATGGTAGAAATAAAATAAATTAAAACCCATTTTGTATGTTCATTCATTGTACTACAATCTATAAGAACCATTTTGGTTAAAAAACGTAAAAACAAAATAGAATAGGCATGTCATAAAAAGGTACGAAACACTAAATAGCACCATTTTTATTTAGTGAGACAATCGGTACATATATTTTTATCCATTGTTTTTAATCGGGACTATGGTTGACTTTGAATAATACTCTAAATAGTTAAACACTGCACGCTCTCTGCCCTTTATCGGAAAATCGTTTAAAGATATAAAAACTAAATTAAACTAAAGTTGTCGAAAATTTAATCCTCAACAATATTTTTAATAAATATAAATAGCATGAAACCCATAAAAACGAGATATTTGCAAGAAATGTGCAAAAAATCAATTTTGTGACTTTTGACCCTAGATATCTGCAGTAACGGCCACCCTACGATAAGTAGGTTTTGAGACAAGTTTAAGGGTGTTAAAATAAAGGTTATACGAGCCTGGCCCTATTTTAACTAATATGACTGGACTATTTCTTGTTTGTTCCATGCCGGCAAATCGACTGCATTTAATGCATATTTTTCTTTTTGATTTGTTTGCATTTCTTGTTCAATAGCGTAGCTCTAATAGAGTTCTCAGGTCCAGAAGAAATTTCAGAAATAGGTTCTACATTGTCTAGGAAAACATGTGCATGAAGACTCCCGTGGCAGAGTATTAATAGTAGACCGATGTTCAATTTGCGACTTAATAACTTCCCATACGGATAAAATCATTTATTTTCACTTTTTTTCAAGGGACTTATTTGTTTTGTATACACAGAAGGTCTTGATTTCTCAAAGGTTTAGAAGTTTATAAAAGAAGACCATTGGCCATCTAAAGGTGTTTCGAGCTACATTGTACTTTTGAAAAGGTGATTCGCTAAATCAATATCAATTTAAGCTTTATTAAAAACGTTATTATTTCTAGTATTTGCTCATCTTTAATTTTCGGATCTTTTGCGTCGTCGTGGTGCATGCTAGAGACTAACAATATCGCTTTATTTTTTTTTTGGCAGTAAGAAACCAACGTGCATTCCTCTCAAAGACCAAAAACTGATGATTTTATCCCCTTATCTTATTTGGTCCAAAAAAATTGGCGAAAAGGTTTCTTTCCCATTTTAAATTTTATCTTGTCCTAGCTAAAAATTACTAATTTTTTATTCTCTTCCGCGTTTCCGTTCTGATACTCTTCTTCTACATATTTCAGTTCCTTCTTCCCTTTCTCTGGATCTTCATCATTATCTGTAGGCAGGTCATCATCGATGTCTAATTTATTAAACGAACCATTTCTCTAGAATTTCGGGATCATTCGTCTTCTTGACACAACGCCATTCTGGAAATTCATTCTTTCTAACTGAAAATTACATTTTGCACCAAATTACAAATATACAAAATCACATCCACATACGACCCAAGTAGTAAATAAACTTACCAAAATAAATTTAACATGTATCTTTAATTAGTTACATGGATAGTCGCGTGGACTACTATCGTAATCAAGCTAAATTTATATGTTATTTGCTCGGAAAACGACATGCTTGCACTTCGTAAACAAACTAATAACAAATTTTTGTAAGGTAATCACAACATACCGGTATCACAGTAGTATCACAGCATAACTAAGAAAAAGCAGTGGGATTTCATGAAATGGCGGAAAAGTATATATATGGTCATTTTTCTCGTGCAGGTTTAGCCGCCATTTTGCTCGAATATGATTTGTTTTCTTTATTTAAATTGTAATCAATGAGCTAACATCATAGATAGAGAAAGCATTTTATTAAAAAACGTAATCGAGAGCTGCGCCGAAAATGTTCTTGTTTATTATTGGCGATAGAATGGTACAAGCATAGTTTGTACTTACTCGTGAAATGATAATCCATGAATCATATCCGTCACTTTACACATTGGCACTGCCTTACCATTTTAATTTATTAAAAGTACTTACACAAAATTGAAATTTATACAATTTTCACAAAAATTACCCAAACAACAAAAAATATTTAGACTAAAACGCCATATTGAATGTGTCATCTGTCGAGCGAAGCGGAAGATAGCGGAAGTAGGCTTAATTAAATTAAGTAATATTTAATCATAATATACTATCAAGTAAATGAAAAGAAAGATACTTGGCAGCCACGCTTTACGACAAAATAGTATTTGTAGTAACCATTTTCCCGGGTTTTGGTGGAGTTTATTGTTTCGAGTACAGAGGTTTAGTCATTGCGTTTGTGCGTTTATGATGCCACGCTTATGCCAAACCGATGCTTTCTCCAGTTAAACTAACAGCTCATTGATTGTAATCGTTTCTTGTGCTTTTTTTTGTGTTTTGTGCTTAAAAATATCAAAGGGAGAGATCGTGCTGCTTGTTAGTTATGCCATGCCACAAGTAAATATGTTACGTGGTTAGCTAGCAAAAATTTGTTTTTAATGGGAAGGATGGTTTGTTACTGAGAGGTACCAGAAGGCATCTGTTAAAGGTCAAAGTAAATACAGGCGTTAGAGAATACATGGATTTCAATCGTAATCCACGCGAGTAACGAAGGGTTAAAGAGACATGGAGGTTGAAAGTCACTGTACGTTGCGGAGGAGGGTTATATTGGCGATTCATATAGCAGCAAAATCGAAATTTCTAGGAAGATTCTACATGAAAATTAAACTATCGTTTCTTCTAATAAACTTGCAGTAACTAGTATGAGTTCGGGTATGAATTAAAATGTGGTTCCACCAGATAAAGACAATCCAGTACGAAGTACAGAAACTATTAAATTAAAAATCCTTCGTCAGCTTCTTCTTTTAATTGTACAAATGCACTATCACTGTTATTATAAATTCATAGTTGACCAAATATTAAACTGTTATAGTGTAGTGTGTTATTTTTAAATAAGTATCAAAACTTGTACTATGTTGTTGCTGTTTTTGTTTTGTCAGTCCTGGTCGCAAAAGTTTTACTTTCGTAGCTAGCAACGCATAGCAACCAGGTAACACAAAGGTTTACTATCGTTATCAATCGTGTTACTAGGACTACAAAGATAGCTTATTTATACAGTAGTGGAAAAATATTAAACTTACACGAACCAAATTTTAACGGGCATCTTTGGATATCCATTGGAAAATCTTCTAGGTTCATAGGACAGCCAGCTTTTATAGTTAGTCTGAAAAAAAAACAATTGTTTAACACCAAAATTTATATATGTTAAAAATATACTAATTGTTAATCAAATTCGATATCGTAATATAACAAACCACAAATTGGTTAGTTTAATATGTAAAAAATATGTGTACAAAATGTTTTGACAGACTTTTGACGTCAAAATAGGTCGATTTAATCCATGGTTATATACACAGTGTCTTAACGAACATGGGACAACGCTTAATGGAAAATTTCCTGGACAAAAATAAGACAAAAATATTATATCAAAATAGCTTTAAATGGGATTTATTTTTCAGATACAGGGTGAAAAAGAAAAATTTTTAAAATTGGATTTATCTCCTATTTTTAAATCGAGTTTTTCGATTCAAATAAAAATGGTACAACCAGAAATTTGATTAAAATAAATTTTTTATTAATAAACTTGTTGATATTATGAATCAGTAGCGTAGCTTCGAACATTGTTATTCTTTTTTTATATTTTTCTGTCATATTTTTTTGTTATTAATATTATTGATAATTTGGTACATGCACTTATTTTCTCATTTGTTCTCGTATAAAGAAGAATAAACTTGCGTGAAATAGTTATATTTAAAATTAAAAGAGAAACGTATTTTTTACCAAAACATGTTTAAAATTTCCACCCTTTGCTAAATTAGATGCATCTAAGCTTTGTTGTATTGATTTTTCTTTTTAAATTGGAAATATTATTATTAAGTTTAAATATTATTCTTTTCGTACTATGAAAGTTCAAAAATTAAAATATCTCGGGGTAAAAAAATAAAATTGCCCAAACCTACGTCACTGTTTTATATAATAGTAAGAAAAGTTTACCATCAAAACGAATCAGGAAATGTTCTTTTTCCAAATTTAGTTGTATATTGTATATTCTGGCCCTCTAAAATAACGTTTTTTAGTATATAGATCGAATTGTAAAAAATGCCATTAGCAGTAAACAATAAAGACGGTTCGATCGAAATTTGTATAATTTCTACTATTTAAACTAAGGATTATTAGGAGTGAACAAATTATTCATCAACGATAGTGAGCTAGAAGTACTATCAGGAAGAATCACCCGCTTACTTCTACCAACCAAATAACTCTTTAAGAAATTTATTGATATTGTTTTAAAACTATAGAATTTTAACTTAGCAAGCAATAAAGAATCATTTAAAGAACTAGGCAGTTGGTTTTCCTTGGTCAGTTACATTAAGCAGTATAGAGGTGTGTGGTTGGAACGATTCGTTCAAAAGAACGAATCAGTGCAATAAGTCAAATAAATTAATTCCTGTTTTAAAAAGATTTAAATCTTCTTTGAGTCATTTAATTGATCACTTCGATGAAACACAAACCGAGTTTGGACAATCGTTTCGTTCATCAAGTCACTAAGTCAGAATCGGACTCGAACTCGAAGATTCGGTATTTTATGATGGCAAATCGGTCGTTTTTGTGCTACGACCTGGCAAGTGGCGAGCGGTCTGTTATATTTCGAGCTTGCTCACTTTACCAGAGGTGTATTATAGGCAAACAATTTATGCGTATTGTCGGTTCGAGTCAGGTTTGGGGTTTGGCTATATATTTGGCAATTAAAAGAACTTCTTTTATTTGTTTTAAGTATTCGTTTGAACAAAGGCGTAATTTGGAGGTACATTTATATTAATAATAGTTTTTGAAAGTTTTATACTAAATGTATTTTTTAAATTAATAATTATATTATAATAAAAAATGTAAATTAATTCTTTATTTAAGATAACTATCACATTTTTTGTGAAATTGAAATCATAAAGTAAAAAACCGACCAAGTCCGATC
>JAHBCN010021014.1:0-14480 GCA_019359885.1 Listronotus oregonensis | reverse complement strand
AAAAATAATTGTACAGACAAATAGCTAAATCCGTTTAGGGAACAAATTGCAGAGCTCTAAAAAATAGGGAGGTTCGAAAGGCTATTGAAATGCTATACCTGGTTACCTTCCACCATCTAATTTCAGTTATCATCAACGCTCTTGAATGAAATATTTAAAGGGGGAAAGATCTTATTGTTTTAACAAGTCATCTGGACAATCTTTTGCATGTCCTTAGAGGAAGGCCCCAATATACATAATGGACCGATAATCGTGTCTTTTGATTTCAGAAGATGGAAACAGTTTTTTTTTCATCTTGTCATCCCCATACAGCTATCTTGCCGAATTGGCTATTAACTGAATAAATAAGTGCAAAAATGAATATAGCTGTAATGTTACCAGTATTTTACAGATAATGTCAGTAACATGGTCAGTATGAAAAAAAAAAATTCCCTATAATTACTTTGGTTGTTCGGCATGCTCACTTAGTTGGTCTAAAAGATTTAAAGCATCGCAGATAAAAGAATATATAGTACATATTGTGAATTAATTTGGAAATACCCATTTTCCAAATGCTTGGAAAAAAAAAAGTGGGCAAAAATTGGTCTTACCTAGGGATGTTCGATGGAATACACTTTCAGATTGTCTTGAGATCTATTGAATAAGTGACCAAAATTGTTATTTATATGTGATAAAGATTAAATTAATCAGTTTTTTTAAAAAGGTTTAGATATCTGTTTTAAAAAAGGATGGATGGTTTAATTTTTTTACAGTTGTAAAACCAATGAACAAAAGGTGATTTTTACATAGGAAAAAAAGTTACTGGCATTTTTGATAGTTTTGAATTTGAAGAAGAAAGAAGCTTGCACCATTAATTATTTTAGAACAGATATGTTCAAGCTCAACCCCCATTTTTGGGTATATTTTGGACCAAAAATAACAAAAAAAAAAGAATATTCATTACTAGCAAAAAGAAAAGATAGATGCTCTACACATTGTTTCCAAATATTTTGCAGCACAGCCATTACCATTACTAATTAAGCTGTAGGTAAGTCGGCCCTTTTCACAAAACTGTATTTTCAAAAAAAAAAAAAATCAAAAATGTGGCATGGGGCAGTACAGTAATGGAGATGTCAAAAATGTTTGAAATTCAAGTGCTCCCATAGTGATTTTTTTTTTTTGTGTGCATCATTTGCTGATATTGAAAGGGTGTTTTTTCCTTATGGACTCGTACATTCTGATATAAGAAACAGACTTGGCTGTGACAAAGCAGCTAAACTAGTATTTCTATTTAAGCATTATAACATTTGGGTTTTTTTATATTTTTTTTTTTTGTTTAAATTAAGTATTTTTTTTTGGTTTTTTTAGTTTTAATTTTTTTTTTTTTTTTAAATTTTTTATTTTTAATAACCAGGGTTCTTTTCGATTTTTTAAAAAAAATAATAAATAACCCCAATAAAAATGCGTCTGGTTTTTTTTTTTGTATAAACAAATGCTTTTAAATGTTAAAATTTTAAAACTCTTTTTAAATTATTCTTTTTTTTTTAATCAAGAAATAGTTATACAGTATGTTCTAAATTTGGGATTAACATTATTGAGATATTTTTGGTAAAACTCTTTTTTTTAAAAAATTTTTTTTAAGCCAAATAATAAAATTCAAAAAAAATTCTTCAATTAAGTCTAAGGCAACAAAAAGGCATTATGAATATTTTAGGCCCAGTTTAAAAGTGCCTGTAATGTCCCAAAAAAATTTTAACTTACATTCAGGTTAAACCCCCATTGTTTTTTTCTATTTTATTTTAAAATCCTTTTTTTAGTTTAAACCTTTGTTTAAAAAGTACCAATTCTAAAATCTCAAGTTTAAACATATTTTTTACCGTAACTAAATGTTTTTTAAAACCCACATTTTGGAAAACTGAAGTTAAACCCAGAAGTGGAAATAATAAAACATTTAAATCCCAGCCTTAACGTACCAGAGTATCAATTTAAAAAAACCTAAATTTTTAAAAAAATTTTTTTCCCCTAATATAATCTGATCATTGGGACCGGACTTGGGTTTTTTTTCCATTACAATTTCGAGCTTAAAACATATAGAATATACCAAATAAAAATCAATAAATTTTCCTTCTTTGGTAATTTGGTTTTACTTTTAGTATTTTTATTCATGTGATTTCTTGTAGAATAATGATAAAAGACTTGAAATAGTAAAAATTTAAAAATTTCCTGAAAAAAAAAAATTTAAATTTTATATTTTATAATTTAATAATTAATTAAATAATTTTATAAATTAATATTATTATATTATTATATTATAATTAAAATAATTAATATATATAATATATATATTATATATATCAATGGTTTTATGATATATATCAATACAAAAATGGTTTAAAATTTTATATTATTAAAATTTTTGCGTTTTTTTTGTGTTTTTTTCTTCCCAAATAAAACATACTCCCTAATGTAAAATTTAATTCTTAATGGCAACACTTCTCCGCATTAATGGCGTCAAAACAAAAAGTAAGTGAAAAAGTGGTTTTTTGTTTATTCCATTATTTTTTTTTAAAGAAAGTAATTGACAAAGTGCAGAAACGATTTTACTTCATTAGGGACGTTTACCCAAAACCATCAACGTTATATCCCTTTATGGCTAATAAATAAACACACTAACTAATAGACGCATTTCAAAAATTAATGTTTAAACCATCTCGCGAGGGAAGAATCTACAGTTTTAACGTGACAGATGAAAGAATTACTTATCGAAATCTCCAAATCTTGTCTTTTTAGATATCATTTTAAAAACAGAAATTTTGCTTAAAACCACAGCTTAACTTTTAAAACACAATTTACAAAAAAATTTTGTTATGGTTAGTTCCACAAACTAGCATATTATTTTCCCCTTTTTAAATTTGTAATGGGACGTTGCCATAGCATGTAATTGTGTGAGATATTTTACTTTTATTTAAGGAAAAAAATTTAAATATAGTACAAAAACTTAAAATCATGACTTGACAAACTAAAAAAAAATTTTTTTTATAAAACAACACAAGCAAAAAGTAACTTTTCTTTAATAAGGCTGATCAAAATTAGTTAATAATGTTGTCCCCTTTTTTGGTGCTACTCCCCGCTTTGTATAACAGATAAGGTATTGCTGTTCAAATAGGTGGCTTTAGTGTCAAAAAAAACTGATATCAAGGGGGGAAAATATGTTCTAATATTATAGTTGGGACATTTAAGTTATTACTCATATTTAATTAACAGTAAATTTTTTTTATTTTTTTTTTATTTATTTTTTTAAATTCGTTTATAGATCTTTAAAAAGATAAAAAACATGTAAAAAAAAACTGAATTAAAAAACAAAATACAATCTGTTCAACAAATTTCAAAACATCACAAAAGAAAGGTGTCATTCCTTCATCCAAAGGAACTCGTCTATGGTGTAATACATTTTCCCTTTAAAAAACAATTTAGTTTTTCTTCTAAAATCCTATATTCAACTTGCTGTGAAGAACCTTAGAAAGGTGGTTATATCTCGTATGCCCATAAGCATTGGACCTTTGTGGACCACATCCTACTGTGATTGTGGAAGCACTAAACTTGATTTATTTCTGGTGTTATATGTGTGAGTGTCGGCATGTGCAAGCAGTGAATTCATGTTTAAACACATGGCATGCTGCTTCTATCATATAAAGGCACCAGTGTCATGATCTGAAGTTCTCTAAACAAACTGAAAAGATTCCCTTTTGATTTGTTGCAAACCCTAACAGCTGTTTCCTGACACAGAAAAACACGAACAGCCTCGGCGAACATCCCCAAAGCAGTATGCCGTACGTAAGGTGAGTTGCACCTCAGCAAAATAGAGATTTTAATTGCTCACTCAAAACAGGTCTTAAGGACCTGATCTGAAAGATTGCCATTTAATTTTTCCTAACAGTTTATCAGTGTGGATTCCCCAATTAAAGGTGTCCTGCAACCATACTCCCAAGAAGCGCTCATGATCCTGTCTCTTTATTACTGCTAGTTGCTGCATCCTTATTTCCGTTGTTAATTTGCCTTTGCCTGTGATGAAATATCAAAAATTGCGTTTTCGATGCATTCAAGAAAAGCCCATTGGCAGTAAACCAATCCACAAGCTTTGAGAGCATTTTTTCACAGGATTTGGTGGTTTCAGCTGAATCCTCAGAGACTAAATTGTTGCATCATCAGCGTAAATGGTAATTTTTAATCTGACAACGAAGTGACAAGATCCCTAGGTACAATGAAAACAGTATTGGGGATAATATTCCTCCCTGAGGCACTCCCATCTCCCCCTTTAAGTGTTCCGATTGAAAAGTTTGAAATTTATAGTTTTCATTGTCACGAACTTCGTGTATTGCTCTCTATCGTGCAAGTATATCAACCAGTCAAGAACCCTGCCTCTTATTCCACATGCTTCAGGTTCCTAAGTATCTGTTTTAAAACCAATAGTGAGACAATAAGAAATCTGTAGTAGAAAGAAATACTTCCTACTGTCAGCCACTTGTATATAGGAAAGTGTTGTTTTTTTTTTCTTTCGGATAGTGCTGCATATATGCTGAAAGCAGGACGACAGTTAAAAGAACATTTTCCCAAATTGCTACATTTTACATGTTTAGCTCATGCCCTTTTTCTTAATCGAAAATGATTTTGCAGTAGAACCTCGATAAGAAAAGATTATGTTAGGTTTTTTAAAAAAAGAGAAGACAAGGAAGATGTGTATTTATAATATTTATTAAAAAGCAGTGAAAATAAGCATCAAAAACTACGACTGACATCCCATTGACCACACATTGGACAATAACACAGATTATCTATATAAATTAAAAAAGACAATTTCTGTTAAAAAAGTTAAACATTGTTGCCAACATTTCATAGGTTTGTTCAGTAACCAGAACTATCAGTAGGTTCAATAATGCACTCTAACAGTGTATTCAGTAATGTAATCTAACAGATTAAAACTTTAACACTATTGAATAGTCACTTATCGAGAGTTAAAGTTAGCGATGTTAAAAAAATTCAAATGTCGACTTACTTAACGAGGTTTAGTTAGAGGATATGTTAACATATTTAATTTTTGTTTCATTATACGTTTTCTTTATTATCTTTTAATTTTATATGTGTATTGACAAGCTATATTAGTGAAAGACTAAAGTTCAAAGCAATAAAGTTTCAAAGAAAACCTTTTGTTTGTATACCTTTTTAAGTTGCCAAGGTTTTTATGTCCTTGTGGTTTGACTTTATGACGTTTATAAAATCCACATTTTAAAAAACTAAAGCTAAAACCAAAGAACTGGAGATAATCCAACATTATAATACTTACCACAAATTCAGTCTCTACAAATTTCAAATCTTCTCTGTTGGTATAACAACAAAAATGGTAAGGCAGATGATCCTAAATATCCAACAATATTGCTTTGTAATTTGATTCAATTACAAAAACTATTATTGTTATAATCCAAACAATAATAAAAAAAAAGCCTATTCCAATACTTAATGGTAGTCATACCTTAAATGATATTATAAGTAATAAAGTTAATTTTTTCGTGTTGTGAACGGAACTTACAGTTTAGATTATCACCAAAATGTGTTCTCTCGATAAAAACCTATAATACAAACAAAAAATATTTTAACCCTTCAAAACTTTATAAAATAACCTGAAAAAATAGCCTTCCGCAGTTCCGCCTTCGTTGGACATTGAACGGAGTTGGTAAAGCGCGAAATGGCGAACTGTGAGATTAAACGATTCATGTTGCGAAATGGTTTACGAATTCGAATTCGCAAAAATTTTCCGCCGGTTTTTTGGTATAGTTTGTCCAAGCTAACATTTTTGGTTGGCAATCGAATATCCCTACATATTAGTAAATTTTGTTTTTTAGATTTAAGTTGGCTGTTATAAGATTTTACAGGACCGTACTGGGAAGGAAGTTTCAAAATTTTAATATCTTAAAAAAATAGTTGTTAGATTAGAAAACTAAATTCATCAGTATTTTTTCTTGCTGTTTATTTTTCATAAATTGTGAAAGCTTGATGTTTGGCCTAATATTTTATTAAAAATTATCATTTTCGCCTATCTAGTGCAGATTAATAGTTATTTATTAAGTGTTTGTTATTTAGAAATAGTTTATACTATTTTACACTTTTTGTACACACTTAGTCCTTAAATACAATTCATTAGAGCGCTCAGGTACGTAAAAAAATGTAAAATAGTGTACACTATTTCTGAATATCAAACAGACCTGTTATGTTTTGTTATATTTGCAGGCAAATTTTAAGTTGAATTGAAAATCCTGATAAAATATCTCACTATAAGGGATGGTTCAATATCCCTTATTATGCAATTTTACTTTTTTTTAAGATGCCTAAAGATAAATCGATTTATTTCATCTGATATAATTTCTATGCTGCTTCCTATATTAAATAAAAAATAATAAGACAAAACAGTAAAATCATTTATTTATTCAAATATCATTTTAAACAATAAGATGCTAATATTTTATAAAATAAATTTATCAAAAACGTTGGAAGGTCGTGTTTAAGGCCACCAGGGGTTTTTATGAAAAAAGCAAACATGTAATGACGAAAGAAAAATGTATGCAACCTGCACCAGCAGATACTAGTCTGGCATTTTTTAAGATAAGATAGCAGACAAAGTGGTAGGTTTGGCGTTTTAAGCGGACGGTAAATGGATTTCGAGTTCAAGCATTTTGGCAACTACTGTGGTCATTGATTAATGTGTTTAAAGAAATAGTCATTTAACATTTAACTTTTTATTAAAAGCATAAGGTAGTTTAATTAAAAAAGCTAAAAAGTAAAAAGAAGATAACTTGTAAATGATTTTTATTACCATTTACCTTTTATTAAATACTAATAATGTGGGTCCCATAAAAAGGGAATTTTATTATTTTTAAATATATACCATTTCAATAGCATTGAATTCCAATGATATGGATGCAACGCAGAATTGATGACCACCCTCCCGAATAAGGCATCGACGACATAAGATTTGGGAACTTTGAGGCGCTGAATCAACCCACAAAATCTATTTTGTCGCCGATTTTGCAAAAGAAATATTTCGGTTTTTTAACCATTTAACCATATTTTCTTTCTTCCCGCCACTATATGGCCAGTTTTCTAACAACCTACTATGGTAGCTGGCATTACCTAAAATGACTAATGAAGGCCTTTTCAATTTAGGTAGTAGATCATCTCTAACCCACTTCTCAAAATTTTCAGCTTTCATCTCGCCATGGTAATCTCCTGTTTTTGTTTTAGATTTAAAACTTCTACTGGTACCATCAACAAATCCTTTTTCTGAACCAGCATATAGAATAATGTATCTAACGAAAATATAAGTATTTCATTAGTTTTTTAATTAAATATACTTTAATGTTTCATAAGAATGCAACAAGTGTGTTCTGTAGTTTAATATTGTCTAAGAGCTACAGGTTTATTAATATGTCCTATGTATGAAAGAGACCCTAACTGGGTTTATCAACAAATCTGTCATATATGTGTTTTTCTCAGGATACCCTTTATGCTTAAAGTCTAAGTGTTCCAATACTACAGTATCTAGAGTGAAGTCAGATGTAAATTACTGATAAGATTTAGTAGTCTCAAAACTCTAGAGATGAAGGTGCGGAAAAAGTGGGAAATGTGAAGTGGGCAATAAAGGGATGCATCTAAAGTAGACTTTTAATTTGCTCTAATTGGGATATACAAAAGAAGGAATTATGACACAATGCTTCAGAGCAAAACTGTAAAAATATTCCTAAAAGAGAAACAGGTCGTCTACAGCTTGTCGGTGTGCAAGAGGAAGCTTTTTTGTAAAACTGTGATAATTTATAAGGCAAAACAAAATTTTATTAGAGGATTGTAAAAGTGCTTCACCTTGTGATTTAAAAAAAATGGGCCCTTTAATTTTTCCTTAAGTGTAGGAAAGTACATTTTCTTTCTAGCGTATAATTAGTCATTAGCATGTTTTACCTTTCCACTGAAATATACATCATCATCCTGCCAAGACCTGCGGAAAGAGCTGTTCGAGAAGATCCAGGTTTCATCGAGAAACACCCAAAGATTTTTATTTTCTCCTAAATCTTCATTTTCCATAAAACCTTTTGAAAATTTCCGTCTCATGCGTTGCACCTTTGGTTTTTCCATTAAGCCTAAGTTACTTATTTTGCTTCTTATATTGTCAGCAACTGCCTGATTGCTATATTATATATACAGTGTGTCCCAAATTGGTGGGGAATGTATGGGGATCTTGAAAACCACGATAGATAGAAAATCGGTTAAATGGGGAAAGTTTTGGACAATTATGTTAGTAAGCTAATTCCGTTTATTACATGGTTCTATCTATTCAGGTTTTTAAGAAATTTTGAAAAAACCTGAAACATGCATTTTCGAAAATCGGCCATATTTTTTTTATAAGTGAAAATTTTTCAAATCTGTAAAAACTTCTTTAAAGCAACTTTTTTGTAGAATATTACCAAGTAGACAATTTTTATTTTCTACGTTTCGGCTTTTTAGAATCATCATCAACTTTATTTTTTCATATGGACGCCATATTGGATTTTTACGCAGCCAAATAGTGCTTTTTATTCTGATTTCAACAATGTATAACATGTTATAATTTAAGAGTTTATAACCTCATTTATTTTAAAAAACAAATATTTTCTCAGTTGGCCTTGATTCCGGCGAACGTATTTTTGTAAACAATAAAATATTAGTAATTAGCAAAATAGATAAGCTAAACAGATATTTTACAGAAATGGGTTTCGCGAACATAGCTATAACGTTAATACCGTGTTACAACAAAACTACACCTAACAAGTTAATTGAAACAAGTGAAAACAAAAACAATGAAAAGTGGCTAAACTAATATTCCTACTAAAATGAAGATGTAAGATAACGACCTAAATTCAAAATGTTGTCCATATTTCTCAACATATTAACGATATTTTTTAAATAGTCCTAATTACCCTATGAATGGTTAACTTAGGTGAGTGGAATTCTCTATCCAACATCCCTGGCTGAAGATGTTGGATTTTCTTTAAATTGTTGGTTAACTGTAGCATCTGTTGTCGATTTTCTTAAACGTACTTCCTAAGTCGTGGTTTTTAAAACTTACGAATTTAAGCAAATTTGTAACCAGTTTTTGAAAGTATGTTAGTTTAGGATGTTGCCTTTCAGGGAAATTGTCGAAATACGTTTGCGCAGCTTTATTAACATTTCTATTGCTTTGGAAATAACGTTGCAAAATATCAAGTTTTCTTCAAATAATTAATCATTTTACAAAGTTAAAAAATGTTTAATAACGTACCCGAGCTAACTTGATAATGACGCTAGATGACATTCGCCGGAATCAAGGCCAACTGAGAAAATATTTGTTTTTTGAAGTGGATGAGGTTATAAACTCCTAAACTATAACATGTTATACATTGTTGAAATAAGAATAAAAAGCACTATTTGGCTGCGACAAAATCAATGGCGCCCATATGAAAAAGTACTTTTTCATATGGGCGCCATTACATTTTGTTGTAACACGGTATTAACGTTATAGCTATGTTTCCATTTTCGTAAAATATCTCTTCAGCTTATCTATTATGCCAATTACTAATATTTTATTGTTTACAAAAAAAAATGACGTTCGCCGGAATCAAGGCCAACTGAGAAAATATTTGTTTTTTGAAATAAATGAGGTTATAAACTCATAAATTATAACATGTTATACATTGTTGAAATCAGAATAAAAAGCACTATTTGGCTGCGTAAAAATCCAATATGGCGTCCATATGAAAAAATAAAGCTGATGATGATTCTGAAAAGCCGAAACGTAGAAAATAAAAATTGACTACTTGGTCATATTCTACAAAAAAAGTTGCTTTAAAGAAGTTTTTACAGATTTGAAAAATTTTCACTTATAAAAAAAATATGGCCGATTTTCGAAAATGCATGTTTCAGGTTTTTTCAAAATTTCTCAAAAACCTGAATAGATAGAACCATGTAGTAAACGGGATTAGCACTAACAGAATTTCCAAAACTTTCCCCCATTTAACCGATTTTCTATCATCGTGGTTTCCAAGATCCCCATACATTCCCCACCAATTTGGGAACACTGTATATATATATATATATATATATATATATATATATATATATATATATATATATATATATATATATATATATATATATATATATATATATATATATATATATATATATATATATATATATATATATATATATATATATATATATATATATATATATATATATATATATATATATATATATATATATATATATATATATATATATATATATATATATATTACTGTACTAATTTTTAATAAATATATATTAAAACAAATATTTGGCACCCCAATGGGATCTACTATTTCCCCCATTTTAGTTAACTATGTTTGGACGACCTTGTTAGGGATTTTTGATTATATCCTTTTAATACCTTTTGTAAAAAGATATGTCGACGATCTTATCTTTCCCTGCCTTCTGGCAGAATTGAAACTGCTCTAGAACTTTTCAACTCATATGACCGACACATACAATTCACAGTAGAAGAGGAAACTAACAAAGCGTTCCCTTCCTTGACATGCTAGTCAAGAGAACGAACGACAATATTCTTAAACCATTTGGTACAGGAAACTTTTGCCAATAGGTTCATAAGTTTCCGATCCTATCATCCTCTCAAAACAAAAATAACTTATTATTGGGTATGAAAACTAGAGCATTCAAATTAACTCATCCTGACTACAGGAAAGAAACTCTGAACTTACTTAAGGGCATTAGCGGGCTACACACGACCACTCCGGAACGCAGGTTTGATGCGCGCCGTTCCAAAACTTCGTGTAAAAGTGTTGGTTAGTTGGTTCAACGCTCCAAGGGTAGAAGTTTAACGTTGGCGTGTCGCTCCTACGCGCTTGTCAGATGTGGTTGTTGCTTTAATGCGAAACGCCGGATCGCGCTAAAATGGCTGATACACGGTAAGTAGCAAATTATTAATTTTTGATTTGTTTCTTGTTATTTAACTTGATACCAAATTGCATGGTGGATTATTAAAATCGAGGGTCATCCGCATAGGGGTTTTGTGGTATATAAATTTGAGAAAAATATAGGTATTATTTAGGGAATTAATGGGTATTTTTTTTGGTGGAGTATTTTAGGTATTTAAAGGTATTATAGGTATAATTTAGGTATATTATAGGCGTCACCTTCGGAAAATAATAGGCCTTAAAACAACTCCCGTCATTTTGATATTTAGGTATATGTTAACTGTCAAAAATGGCGGTGACAGTCGATAAAAAGGACACTAAAACGAGAGTAGTTTTAAGGCCTGGGGTACACGTATGGTGAGTTTTTCGTGCTTTCTAGCAATACCTTTTATTTTAGGTACCTTCCAAAAGACCTTTTAAAAAAATGTATTGAAGTATATAAAGAACATCCAGCATTATGGAAGATTAAAAGTAAAGGTACACAAATAAAAACTTAAAAAACAATGGATACGATGCATTAATAAAAAGTTTGTAAAGATTTTGAACCAAATGTTAATCGCGATTGGGTAAGTAAGAAAATTCAATCTTTAAGGGGGAGCATTTAGAAAAGAATTTAAAAAAAATCGAACAATCACAGCGAAGGGATCGTCGCCCGAAGATAATACGTTCCTACATTATGGTATTTTGAACTTTTCCATTTACTATGGACCAAGAATTACCTACGGGACTCATTAGACAAATTTGCAAAAAAGCAACGGATGTGAAATGTTGGATGAAAGTATTAGTGAAATAGAAAAATGGCAAATCAAGAAGTTGCATCTGTAAGTAAAAAATTTATTTTGTTTAAAATGAAAAATTGGGAAACTTTTAACAAATTTGTAAATGTTCAACTTTTATGCTCTTCCAGACTTATCATTCTGTCTTGCCAAGAAACTTTGCCTTTGTCCATGAAGTATCTTAAGTAGCTTTCTTTTTGTTTGGTTTCCACCGATACTTTTTTTAATAGCATTTTCTTGATGATGTAAGCTGATAATTTTCTTGCCTCCATTCACCTTCTTGTACAATGAAAAGTTTCCCCATTTTCCGCATCAAATGTATTGGCAGTTACATAACTTTCTACGCCTTTTTAAAAAGTTGTGCAAAACGCAAATAGCCAGAACTATTATCTTATATTTTAAACTTTACATTAATCGCGGTGTAAAAGGACCCCAAAATCTGCTGCTAAATGGCCAAAATGCATTTTCAGCTACATTTCTGGCTTTTAATAGGCGATAGTTATATTTCTTCTTTCATAATTAAGGTCTTTTTGTGAATAAGGTTTAAGCAAGGGTTTCTTAGTGCAAAAGTTCATCCCCCATAAACACATAGTTCAGATTTTCTGTCGTTTCAATATTATCGGGTAAATTTATTGTCCCTTGCTTAAGCCGTTCATAAAACCGGGGTATACTCTATTATCCCTCCATCCGATAATCTTCCATTTTTTCCGACGTCAACGTATATAAACTCGTAATCGGCGTTTACCAGTGCCATAAGCACGATACTATAAAAATGTTTATAATTGTAGTATAATGCTCCAGAACCCGGAGGAGGTACAATTCTGATGTGTTTTCCATCAAAGCCCTCCACAGTTAATGAACTGCCATATATCTTCAAATCTTTTAGAAATAGCCCTCCATTCCTCTTTTGTTGTTGGAAAGTAAAAAAAAAATTTTTAGAAACCTACTGTAGAGAAAATTTGTCAGGAATAGAAAAAACAAAAAATACTGGCAATATTTCGAGGAAAAGAAAAAAAATGATTGAAGAAGAAACGCAAAATTTCTTTAAAGTTTGCACCACCGCTTTGACCCGCGAAGAGAAAATTGATGAATTTGACGCAGTTGGAGTAAATGTAGCAGCTAAACTGAAGCGCATGGCACCAGCACAGCAAATATTTGCTGAAATTATAATTCAAAAAACCATCATAAAAATTTTGAATAAACTTACAGAAAATTCAGATATTCATGATTTTCCCCCTTATGGATTATCTTACACGACGTCAAATTCGTCAACTCCACTACCCCAGGTTTCTCCGGTAGAATCTAGTGTAAATCTTAGAAACTATTATGAACATTTACAGGGTAATAATAATAATAACCGATAATAATAAAACATTTGTTTACCTTTTTTAAAAATTTTTTTTTCCCCGTTGTTTTTTAAATTTAATTTTTTTAAGTCTCTGGGGAAATTTTAGGGTTTTAAGCCTGTGGTGAAATTGCCGTAGAAAACTTCAGGTCTTCATATAATCTTCCAGTGGCTAAAAACCTTAAAGTTGCCATCCCCAAAGTTCTTCTGGCGGAATGGAACTTCTCATTATGGTATCTTGTTTCCGTAAGTATGGTTCAGTTAACCTTAATAAGTATTAAACGAGGCACAATCCATTCTTAAATAGTTGCGAAAATCATACGGGCTGTTTAATTTAAGTTCATTTAAAAGTGACATATGACTTTTGTGGATCTCTGTAATAACCAATGCTTTTTCCCAAACAGAACGTTGTCTGTTTTTTTTTTCTATATTAGAAATGTAATAAGCATATAACATACCGCAAACAATTGCTTTTTTTCTTTTTTGTTACTTCTTTTCAAAAAACATAATTAATTGAAACAAAGCACAACACACCTTGCTCCAAAAAATTTTTAAAAATTTTTAAAAAAACCACGAGCCACTCTAAACCTTTAATTTTTGGACACTTCTACCCAACTAACCAGCACTCTTGAACCTGACATTCCAAACTGTCACATCGGAGCGAGGTTAATTTATGTAACGTTAGTAGGCGAACTACACTCTTGAGTGTATCGATCAAGAATAAGGTTCTGGAAAAATCAAATGCTTGATGTGCGTTCCGGAGTGGTCTTTGTAAAACCCTTTTTTTGATAGACAATTCTTACCCGGAGAGTCTAGTAAATAAATTTCTTTTCAGTACACAGTACAATATTCCCCAAAACATTATTACACCACTTTCACAGCCTCAATCCCTTAATTCTCAGTTCAGTCAATCCACAGCCAAATATATCTCTAAATATTAGGGAACCTCATATTTCTCAAAACACTCTGGAAGAAAACATAACCTTTTTTTGTTCTTTACCTTTTTTTTACAGCTTAACCTATAAAAAATTTAACAACATTTTTAAATTTTTTTTAAATTAAAATAGCTAAAAAACAACTCAAGACTGTCAATAGACTGTACTTTTTAAAAAGAAAACTCCTCTATCAACTCTGGGGGTTTTTTAATATTATTTATTAAATTTTTGTATGGGATGTTCCATGTGCTATGTTGGCCAAACGTCAAAAAAACTGAAAAAAGGCGAATTACCTCCCACAAGAGTGATTGTTCTAGAGCAATTTCTTGTGCTTTATCCAACACTACATTAACACTGGTCACATGATAGACTGGGGTAGTGCTGAGATCTTGGGGAGAGCTGTTTTATAAAA
>JAHBCN010021013.1:0-14428 GCA_019359885.1 Listronotus oregonensis | reverse complement strand
AGATATGTAATGGCAGCTAACCTGAGCATTGTTTAAAATGGTATAGGTAAACAAAATGAGTGGCATAAGTTAAGAGGTTAGTATCATCACAGTGCATATAAAAATTAATATATAGCATGTATTTTTTTTTTAATATATAGAACCTTCCTTTTATAATTTTTTATAGTAAGAAAAAAACTCACACTTATGATCACCTGCTTAAGATGATATATGATTATAGATATTGATAAACAACCCTTTTATAAAATTAAGGTGTTCAATTGGGCCAACTACATGTATTATTGAGTGTCATTTCGTAAAGTAAATTTACTTTTTAATGCAAAAAAAAACATTTGACATAAAATACAGTGTATAAATAAAACACTTCTTTACTGATTATTTATTTTATTTAATAAAATGGGAAATTCTTTAGGATGCCTTTTATATTGTATGCATTTTTTGCTATATTCTCTTATTGTAACTTTAGGTCTGGTTGTTATTCAGAATTAGATAACACTTTTGGTACACACCAAATTATGAAATATACCTTCGATAAGAGCACTTACATAAAAAATGTGAAATACTGTACACAAATTTTGAATAACAGAGGCCTTTATTTGACTTTTAAAGAATCCATTAAAAAGATATGTTTACTTTAGAGTTCTAAAGACAGCACGACAGTTATTGGGTAAAATTATTAAAGCTTTTTAGGGTAAACAAGTTGGTATTTCGATTTTAGCATTTCCATTTATCGTTTCTGCCAAGTCACCTGGATCCTCTTGCCCTTTTCATTAAAAAATTGTAATATATATTATATGCATATTTGTAACGTATTCTGCTTTCTTTATCCTTACTAAAAAATTCAAAAACACATTATGTAGGATTTCAATGTCCTGAGCTTTTTACCAAGAAAAACTTCTAACCCATAAATATTTTTGAATTCATACAAATTATTCACCTGCATAGTATACTGTTTAATAATGGTAATTGTTTTCATCTTAAAATTTTAATTTCATTCATAAAACGTAATATTATTCATCCAAAACCATTTTAATTACATTTTTGTTTACAAACAAGATTATGACATGACAAGCACAAATGATGACAAATGACAAGCGAAAGCAACCATGGCGGCGCCCTATATTAGACTTTTCGCGCAGATTGAAGCGCTTTCTCCTCTTCTCTATTTCTCTGATTCGATTACGTTTTTTAAGTGCCCTTTTGATCGTATAAAAATCTCTGTCGCAAGGCAGAAAAGAATGCCCCCTCAATGGAAAATATTGTACTATTTTGGAAAATCTTTTAGTGTCAGTCAGTGCAAGAATTATTCTTATTAAAGCGTGGTTTGTATTTTGTCCCCAGCGATTATCACCATAGATACGAAGCTCTGTAATGCCTTCGGAATTGTTGGAAATGTAATCTAGTAAAAACGAGCTAACTTCATTGGATGTCTTTTTGACTATACCTTTATGGTAGATATACAGGGTGTTCTCTTAATAACATGCTAATATTTAAGGGGGTGATTCTTGGACCCATTTTAAGAAAATAACGTATGTCCTAAACGTCTTATCCTTTGAGATACAGGGTGTTAAAATTTTAAGAAAAAAATGTTTTTTTATTGTCATTCTTTCAGATACTCCGATCACGGACGTTTTATGCAGAAAGGACATAAGTCGGTGACTTACGTCCTTTCTGCAAAAAAACTTATAAATCATAAGTAAAATTTAACACACCGGTAAATGGCACTTATTTCCTTTTTGCGTAAAAGGTGTAGTTTGCCACTTTAAAAAAGCAATTTTACCTAAAATTGACTTAAGTCCTTTCTGCATAAAGCGATTCAATTGTACTCACCACAAATAGGCTAAATATTTATTTTTAGAGCACAAATTGTTATGTTTTAAAACAGCACTTTTTTATTTTGTTTAAAGAATAAGATTTCTCGGTTCCCTTGTTTTAAAACTCTTGGACGCTACAGTTGTAAATTTATAACATATTCGCATTTTTTCCGATTGAACACGTATTTACAACTGACTACACAAGGCTTCTAGCTAGGCAGCTCTGTTGCCAATTGTTTTTTACATTTTTAACTGGGGGAAAAATATTAATAATATTTTTTTTATTTGTAGATTAAAACATTTGAAACTTAGTTTATTTTATTAGCAAATGAATCTACTGATAAGCGATTAATACAAAAGTTTCAAGTTTTTAGAAATAATTGCTTTCAAAGATCAAACTTTGACATCGTTTAGACCAAAATTGTCAAGTTTTTACTCAAATGTCATATGAACTCTCGACATCATAATTTTAACACCCTGTATAATGTACTTAATTTTCTAGCTAAAACCACAAAAATGTCACTTTTAAATAAAATGCAAATACGAGGGTTTTATACTAAGCCATCGATATGCAAGACACCAAATAAAAATAAAAGTTATCTTTAAATCTTTGAAACAACTTAGTCATTCTTCTCTTTTCTTCTTCTTTTCCTGAAGCCGTCTTTTACTACCGGATGCAACGCAGCCTCTTGAGCTTCTTGTGCCTAATCTCCATTGTCTTATATACCAATCCTCCCATTAGTCTTGTTCCTTCTACAAGTCTGTATAACCCCGAGACTGGTTGGTTGATATATTCCTGTGGCTCATTTTCGGTTCCCAAATAATTGCCTGTCTTTTGTGATTTACGCTTCACATTCACACATATTGGTAGGCTGTTTCTTCCCCCTCATCGCACATTCTGCAACTTCGGTCCCCATTGAATGAGCCTATCTTGTGTAGGTGTCCTCTTAGGTTATCGTGCCCTGTTAGCAACCCTACTGTTATGTGAAGTCTTTTCCTACTTTGTCTTAGTAGTTCTTTCCTCGTTTTTTTGGATGGGCCCCTTATGAAGCTTTTTCCATGTCTTACTCTACTGATGTTTTTCCAGTATTCCTCGTGTTTGTTTTGGATCCACTCCCTGGTTTGCCCTCGTGCTGTGGTTTTGGTCACTCCAAGGGCAGGTTTTGGTCCAAAGTATGGTGTGGATGATCCATGTCTCGCTAGCTCATCCACTTTTTCGTTGCCTTCTATTCCCGAATGTCCTGGTACCCACAAGAGAGTTACCCTGTTGCGTTCTCCCAGGACCTCCACTTCTTTTTGACATTCCAATTTCAGCTTGGACGTCACTTTTGGGTTTACTAGTGCCCCTAGTGATGCCTGTCTGTCTGCTATTATGCAGATCCGCTTGTTTTTGTAATCTCTCCTGCTATTTTCTTTTGTACAGGGTGGCGCCTTTTCGTTGACCTTACAGGGTATAGCGAAAACTGAAAGAGATAGGACAAATCTGATTGCGCAATCTCGATTTAGATTTTTAAAACAAATTCAATGGTGAAACTAAATCATGGATAACTTGATTCCTTTTGGAGATACAGAGTGTTTTTCAAATTTTGTCAATTTGGCCAGGCACTTGTAACTCGCTTGGTATTAGAGATAGAAAAAAAGTATAAATAGAAAAGTTTTAGGGATTTTTGCGTAGAACTCAGTGGCGTACAGAGAGCTGGAAGAAATGAATACAATAGGGTATGTTGTCGCAGAACCTACTGCATCATCCAGACAAATTTGGGATGCTATTGGTGTTAATAGAAAAAAAGTAAAAAATTTAAAACGCCACAATTACCATCAATATGTTTATAGAAAAATCCATAATTTACATCCGGGTGACGCAGAACGCCGTATCACATTTTGTTTGTGGTATCTCCGGCAATGTGAACAAGATCCAGAGTTTTCCAGAAAGATAATATGGACAGATGAAGTTCGAGTAACTAGTGATGGACTGTTTAATCGCCACAATAATCTTTACTGGTCAAACGGAAATCCTCGTTTGACAGTAAACAGAGTCAGACAAGGGAAATTCGGTTTTAATGTGTGTGTGCACTTTATAAGAACAGAATTTTGTGCCATTTTGAATTTGATGACAATCTCACAACAGACCTTTATTTAAATATTTTGGAAGAAAATTTATTAAATGAGATAGATAATCTTCCCCTTCTGGAAATGAATAATGTCATCTTTCAACAAGACGGTAATTCTTGCCACAATGCCCGTGCCGCGAGGTTATTTCTTGATGAACATTTTCCCAATAAGTGGATAGGTACCAATGGTCCAGTTAGGTGGCCGGCACGGTCACCTGACCTTACCCCTAAAACGAAACCTATAAAACTAAGAGCAACAATTTAAATGAATTACACATGCATTTTAGGAACAGTTTACAAAAGGTGTCCAACTTGCATATACAATAATGCTTTAAGAAGTGTCGCTAAACGTTGCGAAAAATGTATAGAAAATAATGGTTTGCAATTTGAACATTTGCTGTAAAGGACCTAAATATTTCGTAATTAAAATTTATAAAATAATTAATTTTTTTTGTTTGTTTAAATTATTCAACTTATAATATTAGTATTACTGGTAATTATGTTAAATTTTAGTTTATCTAAAAATGTATTTTTTTAAGATAATTAAATAGTTCTCCCTTTTAAGTATAAATTAAAATTATATTGCTTCGTATCTTAATATTATTATTAATATGTTTTTTATTATGATTTTGAGATATTAAAATTACATAGTTTTCATTTTTGGTTTTATTTAATTTTTTATGGTTTTTGTCAGTTTGGGCCAGATCTATTACACACAGACCCATTAAACCATATATTATTTAATCGATCTTTATCTGTTTTATTAGTTATTAAAGAAATACACAGGTTGTCCCATTAAAAAAAACAACTTTGTGTTACATCTTTTAATTTTATAGGTTTTTGCCAATTTACGCAAGATCTATTACAGACAGACCCATTAAACTATATATCATTAATTTGGTCTTTGTAAGCTCTATCCATTTTTTAAAAATATACAGGGTGTTCCATTTAAAAAAACCCAACTATGTGTTATAACTTAAAAATAAAAGTCAATAAAAAAATATAGGTACGCTACTGAATTCTACGCAAAAATCCCTAAAACTTTTCTATTTACAGTTTTTTTCTATCTCTAATACCAAGCGAGTTACAAGTGCCTGGCCAGATTGACAAAATTTGAAAAACACTCTGTATCTCCAAAAGGAATCAAGTTATCCATGATTTAGTTTCACCATTGAATTTGTTTCAAAAATCGAAATCGAGATTGCACAATCAGATTTGTTCTCTCTTTTAGTTTTCGCTGTACCCTGTAAGGTCAACGAAGAGGCGCCACCCTGTACAGTGCAGTAAAGCATATATTTCTGTTTGAAATACAGTACTCTGTGTTCCTAGTGGAATGGAGAATTGTGAATTTCTCATTTCACTGTACACGCCCGCTCCAGTTCCCTGCCCGGTTTTGAACTATCCGTATACCAGATGATGTCTCCAACCGTGCCGGGAAGATCAGCTTGCTGCCACTCACTTCGATCTAGAATTTTTACCTCGAAGTTTTTGTTGAATGAGTATTGGGGAATCATCTGGTCTGTTCTTTCGTCCAGGATGTTGCCGCCATGAGGTTAAGTGGTGAAAGGTCTAAGAGACATTCCATGGCTGCTATTGGGGTTGTTTTAATCGCCCCGCTAAGCAAGCAAGTCTCTGTACCTTGGCCAGTTCTGTAACAACAGTTCTTTGTCGCATTTTTGTCCACCAGACCAGTGATGCGTATGCTATCATGGGTCTTACCACCATGGTGTATAACCAATAAAACATGTTTGCTTTAAGGTCCCATGTTTTTCCATGTTTGCGTTTGATCAATATAAGAGTCATTCTTAGCAATTTTTTTATTTTCTGTAGATTTTGTTTTCAGGTAAGTTTAGAGTCTAGGATAACACCCATATATATTTTTTCCTACGAGCGTGCGGAAAAGTCCACTTTTCCGCACGCATTTAAGTGCGCAAAGTTGCACTTTTCCGCACGGCGTGCGGAAAAGTGGACTTTTCTGCACGCAGTGCGAAAAAGTAAAACTACTCTAAAATCTTACAGGTAAGCAAGATTTATATGTCTTTTAGTAATTGTAGGCTATTTCATGCAATATACGAAGCCATTGCAAATTTTAGTTTATTCTCTTT
The DNA here is from genome assembly GCA_019359885.1 of Listronotus oregonensis. NCBI lineage: Eukaryota > Metazoa > Arthropoda > Insecta > Coleoptera > Curculionidae > Listronotus > Listronotus oregonensis. Next base: position 8,398 of record JAHBCN010021013.1, on the reverse strand, counting down.
TTTGTTTGTTACTTCGTAATTTTTTTAATTACCCTGTATAATAATAATAAATGATTATGACAAGTCAAGCAACAATATGTAATCTTGGTGATTTTAACACATGTCAGATTTTTTCTTCGTTTCCATATGAACAAGCAATTGCACAAATGAATTTCAATACAAACAAGCATTTTTAATAAAAAGGCGTCATAGTATCTTTTTTTAATTAAATAAAAATCCGACAAAAATAATTATTTAAAATAAGCAGTTTCGATGAGGAGCTACCAGATTCTATCCTGGATGCAGCAAATATCGTAAGTTTGAATTTATTACCAGCAAAATCTCGTGAAAAATATGAGAATCAATATAGTCATTTCGAAAACTGGTGCTCCAGCAAGGGGACAAAAAGTATTAAAGAAGAAGTGTTCTTGGTCTATTTTGCGGATTTGCAAAAAACATATAAACCTAATACTTTATGGAGTAAGTACTCTATGTTAAAATGTGTCCTTAAAGTGAAAAGGAACCTTGATTTAAGTTCATATTTCAAGCTAACATTACTACTTAAACACCAAAACGTGGGATACCGGCCAAAAAAATCAAAAACTTTCAGCAAAGAAGAAGTTTCAAGATTCATGAAAGAAGCACCTGATAATATTTACCTTCTAATAAAAGTTGCTACAATTTTTGGATTAGCCGGTGCTTGTAGGAGAGATGAACTTACAAAAATAATGATTGATGACATACAGGATAATGAAAATTTGATAGTGGTGAAAATTCCTGACAGTAAAAATAACACTTCCAGAATCTTTGTAGTGTCCGATGAAACAAATTACGCACTTTATCTGCAATTGTACCATAAATATGCAAATTTGCGAAAACCACATACCCCACACAGATGTTTTTTTGTCCAGTATAAACAAGGAGCATGCAGTACGCAATGTGTGGGAATAAATTCAATAGGTAAAATGCCTTCAGAAATTGCTGCATACCTAAAATTAAAAAATCCAGAAGAGTACACTGGACATAGTTTTCGTCGATCCTCTGCGACTATGTTAGCGGATTCTGGAGAAGGAATTACCAATGTCAAGCGACTTGGGGGCTGGAAATCAACGGCTGTAGCTGAGAGCTACATTGATGAATCCACAAATCAGAAAAAGGATATGTCGAATAAAATATTGACCATGAACAACTCCCCTCCTGAGCTAAGTCAACCTTCATCAAGCCGTACAATAAGCGCTTCCATAAGCCACCCGCTAAATGAAATTACAGGTTCTGCAATTAATTTACAATATGCTAATAACTGTTCTTTTGTTGTAAATGTTATCAACAAATAATTCCCATTTATAAATATGTTGTAGTAGTTCTTTCAGATTAAACATAATTTAAAAAATAATCATTGCTTTAATATTGGTATTATCTGACGCTCGTAGGAAAAATTTTGAAAATAACTATACCTTTCCCACAATCTTGATTGTTTCACTTCTTAGGTTTAGGGGTCCTAGGCCCTGTTCATAAAATTTTAATAGTGAAAAACTATAATTTTCTTTGTAAATAGTAAATAATTTTTAAAAGCCTTATGTCAAGCTCTATTTACACAGACTTTATAAAAAGGATTACACACGAAATAAATAAATTAACTAGAATTTTTATTAAAATTATGCAAAAACTTGAAATGTAAGGCGATGCCATAAAGAGTTCCGTTTTATGCAAATGCAGAGTTTGCATTTACTTAGTAATGTTTGCCGTTCATGCATATGGGTTTATAAAAGCTCAAATGGCAAACTTTAAATTTTCGTTACCCACATTTTCGGAAAGTTATCTGGTTTATTCAACGGCGGTAATGAGTTTACTTAATAAAATTTAAAACTTTCAAAAAGTTTTTTGCTTTTTTTACTTTTAATCTGTTTCAATATGCAGTTTTAATAGCTTATGCCTCCTACTTTCTATGTAACTTTAATAACAAACAAAAAAGTTTAAATTTTTTTTCTTTACATAAAAATTAGTGTCATAGTATTATTTCTTTATAAAATCTTTTGTCTTTATTTAATATTTGGACTATTCATACTCAATGTGTTGTTTTAGAATAGTTATTTACATAAGAAGTAAAGTTATGCACATGATTACAACAACGAGGGTAAAAGATTAAATTGGCGAAGTCGTAGTATTTAAAAATTACATTGAGCCATTCAAGAATCTTCTTTAAGACGTAGAAATTTCCGCAATTTGTGCCACAGAATCATTATTGCTGAAATAATCGCAATCAAAATATGAGAAAATATACAACCAGCTTTTGACACTGTGATGTCAAAAAGGTGAAAAATTAATGCAATAAAAAAGTGAGTAGTATAATAGCCCACCCTTTTTTTTGCAACTTTCAAAAACTTTTTAGGTGATGTGTTTCATTGCAAAAAATAACAACATATAGAATACAATTTCTATTTAAAACTGATTGCCGCTCAAGTTACCTCTTATCGTAGAATTACCGAAATATTTAATTTTTCTAAAAAAATTAAATAAGCCTTGAACCACGACTCGGACGCTCATGTCGAGACGAAAAACAGTTCAGCTATTCGCAAAAACAATCGCCTAAAAGGAAAAGAGAACCCAAAACGGTCTGTCACAGTCTATGTACCGTCCCTCTCTCCCCCGTGACATAAGGCTTCGGACCGAGTCACCTCGAATGCGGACAGGTTAAGCCTCATGTTAAATTCATGAACAGTTTGAAAGACGACAAACGTGTTCTTCCATTTTAACTTAATGCACACCGACATTCTTTCTTACAGTTTTATTTTCAAAGGATCGATTAGACGCGGTGTTTTTCGGGTAGTTTTCCTAAACAAATAGTTAAAGTCTGGATCTTGGGTAATTTATAAAAATTGGAAAAGTCGTTTTTTCAGAACTTCCCTCTTCCTGATAGAAAACATATTCGTAAGCAAAATTCTGTCCTTGAAATTTGACTTATTAATAATTACAAAAATGTAAGTTTCAAATAGAAATAATAAAATTAAAATAATTAGTAATTATCCACATACTGCGTGTTTGGGCTAGTTATTTTTGTACCAAGGGCGTAAAATAGCACTTTTACGCCCGCTTTTAAAAGTTGTTGCACGAGCTGTACTGTGTCAAGCTTAAGTCTAATTGATTAGACAATTTAAAGTTACCAAAGAAATATTTACATGTGGAGTCAATAAAGTTGTCAAAAAAGTGGTTTTCAAATTTGAATTATGCGCCAAGATATTTCAGAAATAGATGAAGGTGCATAGAAAGTCTGGCTATAGTTGTTGCCAAAATTGATCAACATTGGTTTTTTCCTTCTTTACTTGGTAAAGCCTTAACCTCGTAATCCTGTTTAGTAATATCAATTTTTAGTTAATTACATACTTTCTTTACTTCTTTTTTGGCATTTTGATCCCCACTTAGTCCCACCAAAATAATGTTTTTTAACATCTCTTTACTTTCTTCATTGTTTGTTGAGTTTTTTATTCAAATAGTTTCTTGTTTCAAATCTGCGACCCTATTTTTCAAAGTTACTATGCACTACTATGCAGATAAATGAATAAATATATTTTTTAATCATAATTTAAAAATTTATTTGTATCAAAGAAGAACATGGATTCGGAAGATAAACTTAAGAATTTTGTCCAAAAGGATTGTGCAAATAATTTTTAGTATTACTAAACCAATATTTTTTGTATATTAAAAATACTGTTTTAAAAATAAGTGTTAGCATTCTTTTTGACATAAATAATAGTTTACATGAGTCTTAAAACTGTCAGGAGGGCGCTGGGTGTTACAGTGGTCAAAAATGTTTATTTTTCTGTCATTGAATTTAAAATATGGCATTTGTTTTTGGGTTTCTTGTTCATTTAATTTTTTTACCACTGTCTTTATCTTGCAGAAACGCGCGATAAGATATTTATATAATCTTAAAACCCCAGACTCATGCAGACCTTTTTTTAAGTCTAAAGGAATTCTTACTGTGGCAAGCTTGTTTATTTTAGAATCTGTTTGTCTAATGCACAAAAAATTGATTAATACTCGCAGTAAATTTAATATTAATTTGCCAATTCCTTTATTAGCTTTAACCAAAAAATCCATATTTTATGATAGCAAGATGTTTAATGCTTTGCCACTTAATATTCGATAGATAAAACAGTACAAACTTTTTAGAAATAGGGTAAAAGATTTTTTGATCCCTCAAGCCTTTTATACAGTCGAGGAGTATTGGACACATGAGTGTGTTTGAATTTTGACTGTTTTGTTTAATTTTTTTTAGTATGTTAGGTTATATTCAAGGTGCATGTAATGCTTATTTTTCTTAATTGTTTTATATTAATTGACATTATATATATGTATGACATTTGCCATTGTTTGTAATCTTGTATTTTATGGAATTTGTTTGTTTTTTATATCCCTTCTATATTACCAATTTTTATAATTACTTTTTTTATGTAGCTTTGTTAACAAGAAACTTTTTTTCTTTAACAATAAAGCATATTTTGATTTTATTTAATTAAGCTTTAAAAATATATCGAAAAAATTATTATATGCTAGATATCTATGGCACTTAATATACATACGTGTCTTAAACAAAAATATTGCTTTTACATTTAGTTGATACGTTAAAACTACGATTTCAATTTGGATTTTAATCAAAAAGTTTGAGGTAACTTAATCCTTTCGAGAACAAATTTTAATTGCTTTTTGACTTATTACGAATTTGTGGGAAATTTTGTACTCGTATACTTCTAATTAATTATTTGGCTTCTTAGTTTAATTAGTCACCGAAAGTATGGCTCGACTTTGCTTTATTTTACCAACAATATTTCCTATTAATTAATCCAGACAACTTATTTTATACATAGAAGGTTATGTACCAACATACCAATATTTTAAAATAAAATATTATAAATATATATATTTTTTGGTCACAAATAATTTGTAAAGATGGTTATTTGTCTCTACGCCATTTATGTAACTTTTAATAAAAATAAGGTTGATTTATTGTGTTTTTTTAAATTCCATTGTGCCTAAAAATTTTTCATATTTCTACTATTTCTAGTTTATTTTCTGTTACACTTAAAAAAAAAGATTATACAGTGTGTTCTGAAGTCAAGATAGGTCGACTTACGATAAATTAATTACATGAAACATCTTTGTAAAGCCTGTACAGAATACAGGTTTTTCTAAATTAAAAAAAAATGCCTTGATATTAATATTTTCTAGTATATAGCGAGACACTCTAACATAGTATAGTGATCAGCTACATAAAGTAAAAGTTTATTATACTAAGAACACTCACGTTAAATAAGATATATACTAAGATCAAAAATTAGACTAGCTCCTTTTTGACTTAGCAAGTTTTTTATTGATTTGTCTGTATTATTAATAGTTATTTACATTACAAGATGCGAAAGTTTACTTTTTGGTGTGAGGTGGTTTTTAAATGGCCGAGGCGAAGCCGAGGCTATTTAAAACCTCCGAACACTTGAAAGGCCTTTCGCATCGTGTAATGTATTATATTTTTTCTGCTACTGTTCTATGTATCGCATAATTTTATAATCATTAACATCATGTTTTAATAGAAATATCAGAGATTTTGAAATTTTACCTGTTAAAAATTAATCCATAGCAACACATTTATTGTTGACATTGTCTGTCATCAGCACTTGTCAGATTTTGAATTATTGTTAATTTAGTATAAATCCATTCCCATTTTAAAATGTTAAATGAATATGAAAATGGCATCCACTTCTGCCAGACAAATCTAAAGAGAGGTACCATCAAACATATAAATCGTTTTCTGAATGGCTTGCTACAAAAAATGTGGGCGGATTGACGAGAATGTGATGTTGGCGTATTTTCAAGAAAAATCCGAGTCTTTATCACCACCAACCCTCTGGTCTGTATATTCCATGCTCAAGTTAACAATTTCCGTAAACAAAAATCAAGATATTTCGGAGTTCAAGAAACTAGTTGCTTTTATTAAAAGGAAAAACGATGGTTATGAGGCAAAAAAGTCAAAATTTTTAAAAAGAAGAAATCATAAAGTTTTACTTAACGCGCCTGATCAAAGTTACTTAGCAATGAAAGTAATAGCCATTATGGGAGTGGCTGGGGCATGCCGGACAGACGAAATATACAGAATAAGCTAAGTGATGTAGAAATAAGAAATGACGTGGCTATAGTAAAAATAGTGGAGTCTAAAAATAAGTTAAAAGAAACTTTGTAGTAACCAACGATGAAGGCTCAGTTCCTTATGTCAGATTTCTACAGGAATATATTAAGCTGAGACCAAGGAATGCTCTAGATGAGCGTTTATTGTATCGTTATGAAAGAGGTAAATGTGTTAATCAAGTAATTGGAAAGCACACTATTTCAAATGTACCTAAAGAAATTGGAAGTTTTTGAAGCTTGAAGACATCTGTAGATACACTGGCCATTCTTTTAGAAGAACGTCAACTACGTTCCTTGCCAATGCTTCGGATGTCGATATTTTGGACTTAAAAGGCATGGAGGTTGGAAGTCTTCTTATGTTGCGGAGGAATATATTGCTGAATCCTATAGTAATAAGGTGGAAATTTCAAAGAAGATTTTACAGAAATTCCTACCAATATTTCCTCTAATGAAGTAACAGTGAAAATATGAATATTAACGTAGTTAAAGGTGATAACGATACCCCAACCACAAATTTAAAAACTGTTAATTCAAGTATTATTCCTCCAATTTCTTTTGCTAATTGCTCAAATTGCACAATTACTTTTAATGTTAATACCTAACCTAGTTTTTTAAAATATTTTGTCATAAATTAGTTACTTTTTATAAATAAATCCTAATATTTCCCACAAGCATATTTTCTTTTTTTTACTCTTACTTTTTTGTCCAGGCGCTGAAAATATTACTTTCGTAGCTAGCAACGCTTAGCAACCAGGTAACACGAAGGTTCTCTTTCGTTATCATTCGCGTTGCTATGACCACAAAGTTTTCTTATTTATACAGTAGTAGAAAAATGTTCTTTTTTCATTAAGATAGACAGTTTTTTTCATAAATACATACAGATCACTAAAAAACTTACCAAATCAAAAAAGTACTTGGTCTTATTTGGAATTTCAGTAATTTAAGAAGCCGGGCTTTTATTTTACATAATATAATATAACCCTTACTACCTTACATGGTAAATTCTATATCTATATCTTATTTACTCAGACAGACAAGCGGCCCTAAAGGCCATCGGTTCTCCCAAAGTTAATTCCAAACTAGTGGGGGGCTGTATACAGGCCCTCGATAAAGTCGGCTTGGCAAACAAACTTACGGTAGCCTGCGTACCAGGCCACGAGGGCCCCCCAGGTAAGGAAGAGGCCGACGACCTAGCCAAAAAAGGATCAGCCATGGAAATGAGAGGCCCTGAACTATTCTGAGGAATCTCGGCAGGCCTCCGTAAAGCATCTATTAAAAGTTGGGTAGACAGAGAGTTTCAAAGCTGGTGGGTACAAACACCAGGACAACGCCAGGCAAAGCAGTTCATTAAGACCTGCTCGGCCAAGTTTACCTCGTACCTACTGAGCTACAGTCGTAAAGTCGTAAGGGTAACGGTAGGTCAACTAACAGGACATTGCAAACTCAACAAGCACCTGGAAAGAATAGGCCTAGTAGGGGATAGCCTGTGTAGGTTCTGCCAGGAGGCTGAAGAAACAGCCGTACATGTATGGTGCCACTGCGAAGCACTATGTAGGCTTAGGTTTAGTAGGCTTGGTGAGGAAAAGCCAAAATCGGCAAGATATATGGAGTGGCCAGTGTCATGATTCTGTAGTCTAATTAAGAAGACGGGCCTGGACAAGGTACCCTAAAGAACAATAGGAGAAACCACAATAAATCTGGTAAGGTTGCAGTGGTGGAGGTATTTTTGCCATCTCCGCTCAAATAATCTAATCTAATCTAATCTAATGGTAAATTCTAAGACACTCATGACCTCAAAAATTTAGGTTCAATTAGATTGCAATCTTCTAACATACTACCTAATTATACGATATTACTACGCCTGTTTTATGGCACACCAAGTAAATATGTGGAGTTTTCAGAATTTTTTCATTACTTGTGTCCTAAAACCTAATTATACAGGATTGGCAAGGCAAGGGCTTGGGGGCCAATTTTAATGTAATAGAGTAGGATACATATGGTATGACCCCAGATTAAAAAGAGAACGACAACAATTTCCCTATCCCACTTCCAATACAACGGCGGTCGACGGCGCTCACGACTTGTTAGGATCAGAGTCTATTAATCTAAAGGGGTTATGACATCGTCGAAAATGGGGATAGAAAAAGTCCAAGACGTGAAGGTGTGAAAGGGGTCGCTTATGTTGGCGGCCCTGTCGGGTAACTCTAAAAGTTACTAGCATTCTCAGCTGTGGACAGAGTCG
>JAHBCN010021012.1:0-14465 GCA_019359885.1 Listronotus oregonensis | reverse complement strand
TTTGGGCACCTGGTATATTCTAACTTTAAAAATAATATAATTTTTATTATTTTGTTTTTAATTATTTAAAATAGCGGATGTACACTACTCTTCCAGAATTTTAAAGGAAGGTCGCAGCGAAACTTCTCAATCGGCGAGCATTGTAGCATCGAATCTAGTGATTTTAAAACAAAAAAACCAAAATTTTTTGTGTTTATTAATGTAATTTTAATAATTTGAAGATGAATTTTTAAAAAAAATCGCGGTAAAAAATACTTAAAAAAAATGAAATGAATTTTGGGCTGATTTTTTCTATTGTTTTTGTTTCGAAAAAAATTATTCTCGAAAATTTGTAGGTTCGTATAGAAAATAATATCATTAAAAAGATATGGAAAAATTTTAAGAGAGATCGATTAATAATTTTTTGAGCTATCGTGCACCCCAATTTAAAAAATAGGGTTTTTAAGAAAAACACGTTTAAGACATACACGTATATTATGTACAGTAACGACCATTAAATTTTGGGAAATTTTTTTTCCCTTTCGTAAAATAGGTTTATGCCATCTTCTACGGAATATAAATACATGTTAAAAAACCTAATAAAGAAACAGTGTGTGTTTTTTTTAAATGCCAAACCTAACTTTGAATCAAAAAGTATTAATTATTCATTAAATTGAGCAGAGAGGTTAAGGGGAAAGGGAAGTGGCAGAAGAGCTTAACATCCCAAAGAGTACTGTTCATTTTTTTAAAAAAAAATGGAGGAAACACACCCCTTTTGAAAGAAGAGCTGGAAGTGGTCGCCTAAACTACTGAATCAAAAACAAGACAATGATTTAGTTAATGTATTAAAAAACCAATCATTTTTAATTGTAGTTACAGCAAAAGGTAAAACGGAAAGAAATTTTCCCCAACATCGGTTAGAACGGCACGGCGAAGAATAAGGCAAATATCCAAATTGCGCTGCCACCCGGCACCCTTTAAAAACCCGTTTTTAACAAACGCAAATAAAGAACAACGCATTGGTTTTTTTTTCACAATTTTGTTTAAAAACCTCCGATTTTTGGGAAAATATAATATTCACCGATGAAAATTTTTTTTAGTTGTGCAAAAAATGGGATACTTAACGTATATAAGACAGACCTCAAGGAACACGATTTGATGAAAAATATTCCCAACGGGAAAAAAAAGTAGGGGCGATTTTCGGTAAAGTTTAGGTGGGGGGAGTGCACAAGGACTTGGTGCATGTATGTTTTTTATTGAAGGAAGGTTCAATGCGGAGGTATATATAGATCTACTACAGAATATCATGCTTTTTTCTGTCCTGGATCGTTTCCGGACAGAAATTTTATCTTTCAGCAAGATAAGTATCCCGTTCATACGGCCCGGCAAGTCGATGAATGGATGCAAGAGCAGCGTATGGGGGTTTTACGTGGCCCGCACGTAGTCCGGATTTAAATGTTATAGAAAATGTTTGGGGCTTTTTGTTAAAAAAAAATTAAAGGGGAAAAAAGAGTTTAGGCCGCAAAATGTAAAAACTCAAGGATAAAATTTTAGAAGCGTGGAATGAGTTCCGAGGAAATCCGGTCTACCCCCGGGTTTGGGCCATTTGATGCTAAACCTGTCTTAAAAAAAAGGGGCCCCAATAAAATATTAAATTTGTTTGGAAGATATTCGGGGTTTTTTTGAATTTATTATATTGGTAATTAATTTATTAATTTGTTAGTTTTTATAAAAAATAAAATTTTTTTTTCCCTTTTTTCATTATTTATCGTAATTAAAAGTAAAACAAGGTAAAAAAAAACGATTTCAAAAATTGGCAGAAAAATCAAAATTTGAAAAATTTTTTTTCCCAAGATTTAAGGGCCCGTCACTGTACATATACGTCACGGTTTACCCTCTATAATAAAAGGGGAAAACTTCAATTTTGTTCTGGAAATTTGGTGACATATTTTATTAAAGGATTATACTAACATTTTATGAAAAAGAAAATTAAAAATTTTCAAAATTTTACAGATGTTTCCCCTTTTAAACATGGCTCGGCAATATCAATTGTCTATGAGATTAAAAAACTTCCAATATGGTCAAATCGCTTCTCAGACTTTATTCCATGAAATTTATATCTAAAATTACTATATAAGTATTTTTGCTTTCGCATTTTTTTGATGAAAATAAATTATTCCCAAAAAAACATAAAAAATCTGAATGGACGCTCCTGATCTTCAAACTGACCGTCTAAGATTTATGATTCTTCGACTGATTTAAATATAGTTTAACAAGTAATCTAGTGGTTGCAGGAAAAACGAAGCTTACTGAAGGTTTCTCAAAACAAGCAAAATTGCACCTTTTCTTAGACGGATAACCTTAAGGAGTCAAACCATTGTTTTGATTTTTTATTAAATTAAAAACAGATATACAAAAGGAAGAGATAATGTAGCGGTCCAGGAGCGGTTATTGCGTAAGTTGATTTTATTATGTGTACACAGTAGTAGAATTAGATAATATACATTATACATTAATTTGTATACCAACATGTTTTTATTGTTTTATATGTAGTAAAACTTTATATTAAATAATACAGGGTGGACAATTAATGCGAACAACGTCGATTTGACAGCTGTCATTTAAAAAAAAATCTCCCGAACCCGTCATTTATTTTTCGAGGGGGAAACATTTTGTAAATATTTTCAATTCTGTCACTTTAATTCCCCCAGGATAGACTTCCTTTCCTTTAAAAAAATTAAATGGGATGGGGGTCAAATAAAAACCCCCCTTTTTAAAAGGGCCCTTTGATCATCTTTTCAAAAAACTTCCCCAAAATTTTAAATTTTTAGCAAAATTTCCCAAAAGTCTTTTTTTAAAACCAGTTTCTTAAAGTCAAAAGTTATAAGGGAAAAAAAGAAACTTTGTATTACGTGCAATTTTTTTTTTTTAAAAAATTCCTAGCAGAGCGCATTCGTGTTTTTCGCTATAAAATTAAAGGTAAAATAACAAAAAAAGTTACATTTTTCTTTTAAAAAAGGGTGAATTTTTAAAAAGATACACAATATACCTTTTTTAAAAAGTGTTATTTTTTTTTAAAAATTCCCCTTTAAAAAAAAAAAAAAGGGGGCTTTTCATTTTTTAAACTTTAATTTTTTTTTTATGTAATAATGTGATAGTTTACTAAGATCCTGCTCATGTTATGTTGGCTTAAATTGATACGACTCCGGATTGACGACGAATTGCACTTAGATGGTTTTCCCCGAAAGCCTCTCTAGGATTTCATTGATTGATTGATTGATAAATTAAATACACAAGTTGAGGTTTTGTCCGCCTCGACACGCACCTGGGTTTTTTGTATCTCTTGTGTATTTGTTTCATTAAAAAAAGGTTTGCCCCCTAGACAGGTGTAGTACCCTTTTTTACGTTTTTTTGGGGTCTCCGGCCCCTGGTGGTTAGTGTCCACCATTAGGTTTCTTTTTGTTCTCCAGTATGTGGCAGGGCACTCATATATGATGTGAGGGCTGTCTCTTCCTCTTCGTCACATAGTCTGCAAATGGGTTCTTCTCATAGATGCCCATAGTGTGCATATGTTTTCTTAGGGTGCAGTGTCCGGTTATTAACCCTGTCACTATTCTAATCTGCCTATTTAGTTTTAGAGTTCACTTGTCAATGCTTTCGATGGTGAGCCCAACATTGACTTAGTGTGATTTTGCCTTAATTGGTTCCAGTATGACTGATGTTGTGTTTGAATCCACCGAGTAGAGCCACAAAGGGCTTTTGGACCCAAAAAAAGGTTCAGGACCCACAAACATTGCGGCGGAGCCTGCCTGGCCAGGGAGTCTGCTTTTTTATTGCCCTGTGTCCTGGCACCCAGGAAAGTGTAACTTTGTTGTGGTTAGCCAGGTTTAGGAGGCATTGCAGAAATACAAGTTCCAAACCAACCTTGAGTTGACTTGTTGAGAAAAGCTTTTATGGGTTGACTATCAAGAAAAGTAATGTCCCTTTTATCTCCTCCCCCCTTCTCTCGCAGACAAATTTCAATGGCATATATTTCCGCCTGGAAAACGTGGCATATTTGGGGAAGCATAAGCATTAAACCGGGGGTATCCATGTATTCCTGCGCCGGATCCATTGTCAGTCTTGGATCCATCGGTATACCAAACCAAATTCCGAGACTGACCAGGAGATCGCTCACTACCGCCCCAGGTAAGGGGTTTTTTGTAGGTCTGTGCTTTTTTATCCGTTTTGGCATTGTATCACTGATCATCTCAAATATTGGGTTTGTGATACTGCCGTTATTCTGGTGTGTCCTAGGGCAGGCCCAGAGCACCAGTTGCCGTTGCATTTCAGCCTGTACCCCAATCCTGCTCCCGCCTTAATAATTATCCCAAAGGGGGGGGAGGCTTAGTAGGGTTTCCATGGCTGCAGTTGGAGTGCTTCTAATACCCCCCGTTATACAAAAAATTTTAGTCGCTGGAGTTTGGATAACTCCAGCTCTTTTTCTCTGTTCTATTTTTGGCCACCAGATATTTGAATCGTAGGTTATCAGGGGTCTTACCACAGCAGTGTACATCCAGTGCACGGGGGCTGAAACCCCCAAATTTTCCCCCCAGCTTTTTTGGAGCCATTAGAGCCATTTTGCCCTTATTAATCACATTCTGATATGGGGGTTCCCCGGTTGTTTTGAGCCCCAATTGCCCCAAATACTTTACCCCTGGACATACCCAGTGTGGTACCGAAGAAGTGAGGAGTATTAAACCCCGCTTCCTTCGTCTAATGAAGGGTATTAGCGCAGTTTTGCCAGGATTAACAGTAAGGTTTTCCTTGTTTCACCATCCCTCCACAATTCCGCCCTTTCATAAGCTCCGAGGTTGTTCTGCTAGGATTTTTTTAAATTTAAAAAAAAAAAGCACGAAAACAAAGTTTCTTCATTTCCACATTCTTACGTGCACACAGCCACAATCAAGTTTGAAAAGTTATAATGATTTTTTATTTTTTACTTTTTTTTAAAATGCTATTATTTTAAAAAAAGCCTTTTTAAAAAAACCCCCCAGAAAAAAGTAGTTTATTTTTTTAAAAGTATTTTCGTAAAATCTTGAAGGTTCCCCCGGGTTTTTAGATGTTTAGTATTTTTAGCTAGCTATTTTTTTTTATAAAATATCAAAAAAGATAGATATTATTAATTTCATTTTGTTCCATTTACGGGGTTTTCGAATCTTTAAGTAAAGTTAACGGAAAGACTAATAATTAAAAAAAAACAAAAAATCAATTTTTGGGTTTTTTAAAAATTTTTTGACAACTCAAAAAAAAATTTTAACCTGTTAATTTTACATCCCAAAAAAAGGAGCCCCCAACAAACAAAATTACCGGTGTGCAATTATACAAGTGCAAGTAAACAAGACACCGATTGATATTACCGTTTATTGAGCAGATTTAATTTTTAAAATTTTACAATGGTTAATTTATTATTCACTGCAAAAAAAACATTGTCCATTTTTGCTATTGTAAAGGTAAAGATGGGTATAGAAAATTAAAAAAAAAACTGCATAATAAAGAAAAAAAAGTATCTGACACACAAAAATGAAAACTTGTAAATTTTTTCCTTTTTAAGATAGGACTATTTTTAAAATACTTTTTTTGGGGAAAAATTTTAACCAAAAATTTGAAAATTGGGGTCGCTGAAAGGAGAATTGAACGGCCTTTAAAATAAGCTACCCCCATATCATACCCTTTTTTAAAATTTTAGGGGTCACCCCTCCTAGTGGTTAAATGACAGATATGAAAATTTTTTATTTAAAAAAATGTTTTCTTCTCGAAAAAAAAAATTAAATTCAATCTTTTTTTTTTAAAAAATTTTCAAATTGATGTTGTTTCGCTTTCATTGGCTCACCCTGTATAAAAAATATCGGGGAAAAACTAAGGCGTTACTGGCGAAAAAGTTTTAGGAAAAAAACCTTAACAGGTTGTTATAACTCAAAACCAAAAAAAGCAACCCCTTTTTTAGATGCTTTTTTTTTAGAATACAAAACCCAAATTAATTTTAAAAATCAATGTTTATTTAATTAACTGCGTCGAATTAAACAATTGGTAAAAAATGATTTCCATTGCAAAGTCTAAATATTTGGATTTGCAAAAAAAGTCTTTTAAAAAAAAATTTATTTAGTTTATACAATTAAATAAATTAACTTGTACATTCCAATATTTCAATAAATTTTTTCGCGTTTACAAACCTTAAAAAAACCGATTTCAGTAAATTTATTAGAGGATAATGAAAATGTGAAAAATACATTTTCATTCTTATATTATACCAACTACTATTAAAATTTATAAGTAAAGAAATGTCAGTAAAACAAATAATTTAGGTATTCCAAAAAACCCCTTTGCCTAAGGCAGTAGCAGATCAATATGATATACAAATATGTAACATCTAACTGATACAACTAGAACAAGTTCCACCAGTTACTTGTTGAATACCAGATGATTTTTTTTGATATATTAGGCGTTTGACCAGGTCTGGCACGACCCCCCTCTTCTTTAAAAGATGCCCAAAAACTTTTTGTTCCCCCTAGGCGCATAAATCTCTTTCACAGGATTTAAATTTTTTTTGGGTTTTTAAGGCTTAAAAAAATCTTGTTCGGTTTAATATCTTAAAAACACAATTATATCCTCTCTCCAAAAATTCTCATCGTTTACTTATGAGCGGTCCTGATCTAAAAAAACAAACATTTATTTAATTTGGGGGCCCCAACCTTTTTGGGAAATTTTTTTTATTTGGCACAACCATAGCCATCGCCCAATTCCCCCTTTTCAGAGCAATTTTTTTCATCTTCAATTTTCGGGAAAAACCCTGTATGTATCTCAAAAGAACTCTTCTTCGAATATTATTGCCATATCAGGAAAATGTTGACTCACAATGCATGCTTAATTACATTTACAAAAGAGCATTTTTTTTTTTTAATTTACACCAAAAAAATTTCGGGTTTTTTATAGGTATATTCGCAGTTTATTTCCCCCAAAAATTAGCCAGTATTTTTTTTCCTAGAGGCTCTCAATAGAGTAACACGGAGCCCCGCTTTTTTATTTCTTAAAAAAACCAAGTGAAGAGCTTTTTTTCTTTGTTTTTTCCCCTTTTTTTCTTCAAACCCCCCCAAACTTGTGTTATCAACTGTCTCTTACTTCACTTAAGATACCCACGGTACGTTGGTACCTTGATTTTAACCCTTTCATGGACTGCCCCAAATGAAAAAAAAAGGGGGAGCGTTTGGGCTTTGATAACAGGTGTTTTCTAGTATTTTCAGTCAGCTCCAGACGTTTATGAAGAGTAGTTCAGGAGTAGTATAGTAGTTTTTATAACATCCCTAGTGACACCGCCCCCCTTTCTTACAGATTTTGGGTGCAATATCTTTGGTACTTAACGGAATTAGGGAAACTAAGTTAAACATCCCATAACCCAATGCCCATCCACGGTACTCAGTACTTAGTCTTCTTTAAAAATTTTTTTTGGGGCCTTAAAGATATTGATTTTTTTAATGAAAACCATTTTTTATTTTTAAGTTAAACCCACACTCTCTCGATGTCATGAAAAATATTGATTTTTTTAATGAAAAACATTTTTACTTTTTGTTCAACCCACTCTCTTCCGTTGTCTGGGAAAATAATTTATTTTTGTTTCGTACACTGGCGTTTCGTACACCACAAAAATTGGCTTCAAATATTTTTATTTGGTACACAAAATGAATTATTCAGTTTTCGACATCTCGTTTCGTACACCAAAAACTGAGGTAAGTTCCTATCTCTGATGGTTTATAAAATATGGTAAAACAAATTAAAAATAATTTTAAAACTAAATATCAAAATATTTATTGCTTACATAAGATGCAGAAATATAAAATATTTATTTGGGGAATAGTTAATTAGAATAATCTAAAAATAAATAATATATGTTTTAACTATCCACCCAAACGGGAAAAAATTTTCTGTTCCTACTTTTAGTAATTTATCACATCTGAAATATAATTGGGAAAAATAAAAAAACCCCTTTTTTTAATCAAACTATCCATGACCAACCAGAATTGAGGGCTTTTGAAATTTTTAAATTATCCCCCCGTTTTTTAAAGCTATGGCAAAAGGACCTAAACAAAAAAGCCTACTGTTCCTACTTTTAGTGATTTATTACGCCTAAAACATAATTGGGGCAAATAAAAAGACGATTTTACTAACCAGAACCATGACCGACCAAATTTAGGGGCTTTTGAATTTGTCTAAATTAACCCTACGTAGAAGTTATGAACAGAATTTTAATAATTTTTAATATGGTATTTTTTTGGTTGGTTATTTGGGTCGTCACAATGGTCGGTGTACGAAACAAGAAGCATCAAATTGATTAAATAATTCAGTATACAAAACGAGAATAGTTCAGGTAAATTATGGAAGTGTACGAAGCTCGATTGTACGAAACTAGAAAACACCGGGAAAATGCTCTAATATTTTCTTTGTTTACTAAAAATTTTACAAAATAAATATTTGTGTGTATTTTTTACAAAAAATTAAAAATTTTGGGTAAAAATATCAAATGTTTTTTTTACAACGATTTTTCACACATTTATATTATTCATTCGCAATTTCCTCTAAGCAGGAGGGCCGGGGATAATTAGATTTTAACCCCCCCAAATTTAATAAATTGTTTAAGGTTAAAGACCGATTAAAACCTACCGCAGACATGATTTAGATTTATTGTTTCAATGGCAGTGAAACGCAAAAGGGATATTTTTTTCCCCTTCGGCAGTGCATCTAGTGCAAGTAAAAAAAAAAATTTTCCTCTTAAAAAAAAAATTAAATAATATTTACATTTGGGGAAACTTATTCTTAAAAAACCGACCACAAAGTAATATGCCAAAATTAATTTTAAATTATTTTTTTAAAAAGCCAACCCCAAAAAAAAATTTTTAACAAAGGTAAAATTTAGTTTTTTCCCCAAGGCCCCAGGGTCATAGTATAAAAGCTGGTAGTTTCCCGCACAATGTCCCCAAGGCCAGTCAATGACCAGTTTCCTTCCGGATTTTCCCAAACAACACCGATTTGCATTAAAATTTGGGGTTTTAAAATTTTATTTTCCCCCTTATTTAAAAAGGCATCGTGCCGAGGGGGGGCTTTTTCCCCTGGGGGTGAATGTCACCTCTTCTCGGAGGTGGAATTTTTTTTTTAAAAATAAGTTCGGGGAAAGAATAATTGACTAATTTTAAGCAACTTTTGTTCTATAAAGTTTTTTTCGAAAGGCATTACTTTTCCAGTTATTCACAATTGAATATGCCAATTTTTCAACAAAAAAAAAAACGTTTTTAGACGATTTTTCGCAAATACCTCGAAAAATGAAATGTAGCTTATAAAAAAATAAACAGGAATGGTGTCCATAGATCCAATACAAACTGAAGGTTGGTTCTTATTCGTCAAATGCCAACATTAAAAGTTTCAACGTAATATAACCAAAAAACTATACATTATTCGGGAAAAACTCATAAATCTTTTTTGAAGAAAAAAACTTTATATTTGTTTTTTACAAAAGTCTCTAGCACTAAAATTGAGCGAGTTATGGCCAAAATAAAGTTAATCTCTTTTTTTATGAAAAAAATGTGAAAATCACCCCCTAATTACCACCCCAATTAAAAATAATCTTTGTCACTTTATAATTTATTTTATATATTTATGTATTTGAAATATGCTTGGGAAATTTTGTTTGGTTTAAAATGCATTTTTTTTTTAAAAATTTGAGCAAAATGAAAGAGACATTTTTTTAATTTTGAAAAATAGCCTTTGCTTCAAAATAATTTAAAAAACCCCTAATGATACGTAAAATTTTGTAAAAAAAAAAATTTTTGGGTTTTTCCTTTTCCCAAAATTTTTTTTTGTTTTTATCATTAAGAGTTTTTGAGTTACTTTAAAAAAATGCTATTTTTTTTAAAAATTAAAAAATGTCTTTTCACATTGCTCAAATTTTCAAAAATATGAACATATTACAAATAATTAAATAAAGGAATTGTAAATCCAAGTTTTTTAAAATTGGGGTGGAAATTTAGGGGTGATTTTCACTTTTTTTTCACCCAAAATAAAAAATAGAGATACTTTTTTTTGGCCATAACTCGCAATTTAATGTAGGATTTTTTGAAAAAAAACAAAATTAAAGGGTTTTTTTCAAGTTCTTTAAAAAAGGTATAATGAGTTTTTCCCGAAAAATGTATTTTTGGTTATATTACGTTACTTTCAATGTTGGCTTTTTTGACCCAACCTTCAACAGGCTATAACTCCGTTTATATTGGGCCTATGGACATCATAAGCTGATCATTCTTGTTATTTTGTTATAAGCTATATTTTTGGTAAAAATGTTTTTTTGATATAATGTTATTTTTTCGAGTTATTTGCCAAAAACCGTCTGAAAACGTGCATTTGGCAAATGGGTATTTTGAAGTATTTTACAATATGTACTATACAGGGGTGGAAATACCGTTCGAATCTTCTAGGCGGATTCTACATGTAAAATTATGAAAAAAGTTCATATGGAAAGGTCCGCAAATGCGTCATAAGCTTGCTATGGTGATTCAAAGATGGCACCGTGATATGGGTTTTTTTTTTATATTTCAAGTTTTAAACCCTCTTTTTGGCATATGAACTTTTATAGTAGGGTTTTCAGTGTTTTTATTAAACGATTATTTTAATCAGGGGCGACCGACAGGGGTCCGGTTTAATTTATTCACATTTTTATTAAACTACGCAAAACCCCGCAGGCAGAGGAAATTGTTCTACAACAGATTAAGGCTAATCCAGGTAAGCACCAGAAAAAATTTCAGCACGAACGAATATTCCGAAAAGCGTTGTATGGGAAATTTTCCCGAGGAATTTTTGTATCCATACCATTTGCAAATGGTTTCAAGCGCTAAAACCTCAAGATTTCATGCCTAGAGGGGGGAGTTTTGTCAGTGGATGCAGATAAAAATGCCATCAGGACCGTCATTTCCTTGATAAAGTCTTATTTACAGACGAGGCAGGTTTTTACGCGTAAAGGGAGTGGTAAATTTTCATAACAATCATATTTGGTCAGATGAAAATCCTCACGCTTTTTTCGAAGCTCGGTTTCAAGATAAGTTTTCCATTAATGTTTGAGCAGGTATTATAGGAAATAGATTACTAGGGCCATACGTTATGCCGCAGCGTTTAGAGGGTTCCCCGCATACTTACATTTTCTACAAAACACTTTGCCAGTTTTGCTTGAAGATTTGCCTTGTGGATTAAGATTAGAAACTTTTTTTTATGCACGATGGGGCCCCCAGCCCCTTTAGTTTATTAGTGCGACAATATCTAAATCAGACTTCTCCAGATCGGTGGATTGGACGAGGTGGACCAGTGTTTGGGCCCCCCCGTTCGCCGGATCTTAATCCGTTAGACTATTTTCTCTGGGGTTATTTAAAAAACTTGGTTTATTCAGTGCCTATTGAAAGTATACAACAACTAGAACACAGAGTCATTCATTGTTGCCAAGAAATACGGAACAAGCAAGGTGTTTTTTAAAAGAGTTAAACGTTCAATGAGAAATCGTTTAGCTAGTTGTATTGAAATAACTAAAGAAGCAAGACTCATGTTTGATTTAAGTCAGTAGTATTATTTGTTTCTGTATTGTTCCTTGTTTTTTTTTTTATATTATAAATTTGTTTTTCATTTAAGTTCCTTTTTTATTACTATTAAACAATACCTACTGCATTTTGTCTTCTTATTTATTTAAATAAATAAATAAACTTAATTTTTTACTTTATTTTTAACTTACCACCGACATAAACCCACTTTGATGTAGCAATTTTTATTATTATTGAGCGACCATGCATGCATTATTTTCTTTTAGGAGTGTTTTCTCGAAAACGGCTAGCCTGACAGGTTTTTTACAAAATACCTTTTTTTTCGTCATTTATTTAAATAATTTTTTAATAAAACTGCAAAAAAATGACGTTTAATAAAAAAAGTGAATAAATTAAACCGAGACCTCCCTGTCGGTACGCCCCTGATTAAAATAATCGTTTAATAAAAACACTGAAAATTGCCTACTACTAAAAAAAAATTCATATGCCAAAATTCAGATGGCTATCGGAAACGGTTCCAGAAAATAAAAAAAACCACATATCAAGGTGCCATCTTTTAATCACCAATAGCAAACATGACGCATTTGCGGACCTATGTTCATATGAACTTTTCTTCATAATTTTACATGTAGAATCACGCCTAAAGTATTCGAACGGTATTTCCCGGGCACCCTGTATATGTTCCCTTTTTTCTGCGATGCTTCTAAATCTTTGGAGGAAAACTAAGTAAGGTGTCGCACAACCATATGTAATTATAGGGAAAAATTTGGGCGACTTAATAATTTTTTTTTTCATACTAAAGATCAACATGCTGACCACGTTGCTCGCCTTATTTTGATAGATTAACTCCTAAAGCAAAAATATTACTGATAAGTAAAAATTTGTGCGTATCGTTTTAAAATAGCCGGGCGTTTTTTTGCCAGTTATTACAAGTTTCGACAATGCGGAAACTTGCAATCGCGCGGACGCATGATTTTTTTTTTAAAAATCGATTTATAATTTTTTTAAAAAAACATGATTTTTTATACCCTGGCTTTTTTCTCCAATTGTATAATACATGTATGTAAAGAATTTTATTAAAATGTCTTAATTAACTTTTAACCGAAATACTGTTTTTCTTTTTAAAAATAATAATATGATAAATTTAGATGTGAGACAGTTTGGGTTTAAGCTATTTTTAACAAAAATAAACCAAAGTATAATATATTACATTTACAAAAACAAATGTTCGCTAGAAATTGTTTCCCATATTTTTTCCACTTGGGAACTGGGAATGTACGCAGTTTAAACAACATAAATTTTGTTAAAACATCGACACGTGCCATGATGCCCATACTAGGAATTTTTACCCTAGTTCTTTAATGGGGAATTTTTTTACATAAACTTAAAAAAGGGGATTCGTTTTCTTAAACCTGCGAATATTTTGGTGAATGGTAAATAGCTAATAAAATTAAAATAATTGGAGCCCATCAACAACTGATGGCAGCACGTTTTTAATTTGTCTCTGGTTAGATAATAAGACTTTAGAATGGGGATCCTGATTTATTAAATAAATACGTCGGCAT
Organism: Listronotus oregonensis; assembly: GCA_019359885.1. Classification (NCBI taxonomy): domain Eukaryota; kingdom Metazoa; phylum Arthropoda; class Insecta; order Coleoptera; family Curculionidae; genus Listronotus; species Listronotus oregonensis. The sequence goes on along the minus strand of JAHBCN010021012.1, from coordinate 1,318 downwards.
CAAACAGTAAAATTCGACATTTCCTATTTTGAAAAAGCAACTCTAGAAGATGCCATTTTAATATGAAATTTCATTGTATACAAAAAAGCTCTCTACATATTTTTGCTAAAAATGCACTTTAATACATTTTTTAAATAATAATAAATTTACTCAGTTCTCACAAACGCAAGCTTAAATTTAATACCACTTAGTATTTTTTCACATTTACCCACCAAAAAAACAGAATCAATCATAAAATTTACTTCGGAATTTGTTACTTAACACCTCTTGCATTTCCTTATAGTCTAGACAACCTAAAGATTTATCCGAAAAAATGACAGAAATTGGTAAATTCAAAAAACTGTGCGTTGACGTTAGTCCAATCATTATAGCGAAAAAAAGGTCATTTTTGTAATTGATGTTAACATATATCTGACTGCGCCATGACTTCCGAAGTAACCTGTAGATTACTAAAATCAAAAATTAAACCAATTTTTTTTCAGGTAATTTTTTTAAACAATAATTATTAAAAGAAGGACTTTTTTTGTTTTTTTTTTTTCTAAACATACCAAAAAAAAAACTGGCTATATCACTTTACTAATAAAAAAAACCGTTTGTGGAGAATTTAAAAACCTACAAAAAGGTTTTGAAAATCCCTTCGACCATTTTTTTCCCCGAAAAACTTTTTAAAATTTAAAATTAAAAGCCCAAAATTTTATATCTCACATTTTTATAAAAATTTGGAGAAATTTTAAAAATGCTTGTGAAACCCAGAGCGTCTGCAAAAAATTTTGTCGAGCGCCCTATGCCGCGCCCCTCACTTCCTTCTCCTTCGCTGCTGGGTGACCCCTCCACGTCACGGTCGAGAATTTTCGCTCGACGCGCTAGGAAAAATTTTTAAAAAGTTCTCCAAACATATGAAAATGTGAGATAAATTTAGCAATCTCAACTTTAAAAAGGCTTTTAAAAATTTTAAAACGGACCATTTGCCAATATTCACACTTTCACGAGATTTTGGTCATTACTTTTCAGAATGCCATGCTTATGAAAAAGAATCCATTCAGAAAATGATTCAAAATCTGTTATTCCAGTAAATCGGGGTATCCCAAAATACGGCCCGAGGGCCACATCCGGCCCGCGGACAGATTTTGTCCGGCCCGCGGGGGCTAGCATACTTGAAAAAATCCTTTTTTGAGAACAAATAATTTTTATAGCAAATTAAATTTAGTTTACTGAAGTCTTCTAATTTTATGTTGAATAATTATTAATATGAAATCTACATTGATATGGTCATGGGCTAACTCCGCTAACTCATAACATTCTTGTGGCTTATTGTTAT